>JAOEHQ010032401.1:0-23992 GCA_025447715.1 Asclepias incarnata | reverse complement strand
ATTATGAAAGGGAGTTTAAGCAATGCGTAAACACATACTGATTTTCATGGAAAGGGCATTGCAAGTCCAAATGTTGGATGAATCTGCTAGAATATTAGCAGATTCACATGAATAGTCCCTAGAGTTGTAGATTGTATTTCTAAAATGACCAGGTCTGATTTTTGAGTTTGTTACGTTGCTTTTAAGCTGATTGTGTGTCCTTATTAGTAGATTATAGACATGTAGTTCCCGGAGGTGATCTGCAGCCAATATCTTTACTATTGTTTAATACTATACTTCATTTATTATGGGATTATAGGATTTGACATGGTCATGGGTTACACATCTCAAACTGTTTTGATTTGCAGGAATAGGTGCGTCATACCGTTAGGCTGGGATTAACAAAGTTGTCCCAGCAACAGAGCCTTAAAGTTTTCTATTAAATATTGAATTTTGGTGTTTAAAATGTGATTATTTTCAACTATTCGAAGTCATGGATATATAACACATAAGACTAGCCTATTGGCTGCACAAAATGACATAAGAACTATAACTAAATCGTAATTTTAGTTGTCTCCTAGCATCTTTTTCAATCTAATGTTCATTCCCAATGAGAGTTTTGTATATTGAAAATAATAATAACCTGAAGAAGGGTATAAAATGAATTTTGCTTATTATAACTAGGATGATGGATGGAATGGAGTGAGTATGACCTATCTAAAATGGTGTGTCTTATGATCTGTACTAATATACTATTACCAGTATCTAAAAGTCTGTTTACTTTCAGGTAAAAGATATCTTGATTGAAGAGTCAAATGTTCAGCCTGTAAATAGTCCAGTTACTGTTTGCGGTGATATTCATGGCCAGTTTCATGATCTAATGAAGCTCTTTCAGACTGGAGGTCATGTACCCGAAACAAATTACATTTTTATGGTAAACTTGTGCTATATAAACAATTCAGCACATTTCTTATTTATGTTCTAGTTTAGAAGATCATCCAACTGTATATGTATTCTAGAAGTTCTTTGTGTTCCTTGGCAGGGTGATTTTGTTGACCGTGGTTACAACAGTTTGGAAGTTTTCACAATACTTCTACTTCTAAAAGCAAGGTAATTGTTATTGTATACAAAGGATATCTGCTTTCATTACCTAGCATACACACATATCTATGTCTTATCCACTATTTATGAGCATAATCTCTGTGACATTCATTGCATTGATGGCATTCACATGCAACCTTTGTGCATATACAAAGCATTTATGTTGGAATTTAAACGAAAAGGGAATTGAACCTCAAAATCTTCTCTTACGGATAGTTAGAACATGTCTCATTCATTAAGAACTCCCACATCTTTAAGTAATACAGCAACTGGGCCTTTGCCTAATGAAAATTGAGTATAGGATGCTGTTCCTTCATCTGATTTGAGACTAGTATCCATGGTGATTCAAGAATAGAAAGTTAAGATTTTTAATTTTGTGGGTAAGGACTGAATGGGAACAATATCAAAATAATTAATCAATGGTGATTCAGTGTCTAGTTCATGCTTATGTGTGCTTTTATTTGCAGGATTTAACAAGTTATGGTGCTTCTGTCTGTCACTTATCAATATCTTCATTTAAATTGCTTGCAGATACCCTGCAAACATTACTCTTTTACGTGGAAATCACGAAAGCAGGCAATTAACACAGGTAACCGGGAACATGATGTTTTCAAATGTGTTCGTTTGGTATGCATCTTATACTGAAAAATTATTTGTGCAACTAGGGTTTATGAGTATGAATATCCTAGTGTAATTTGTGTTCTCAACTTCTCATTGCAGAATAATATTTCCGCATAATTCTAGGACATCTTAAGTTTGCTGCCCTTAACAGCCTAACATGTTTACATAAATCTAGAATGATTTATTTCACAAAAACTTCCAGAGTTGATGATTCAATAGTGAACGAGAGGGAAACTTCATGTTTAGATAAATAGAGATATGGTTTTAATACAGAACCAGATCAAACTCTTCAGTGCTTATCAGCAATTCATTTGTTGTCTTTAGCAGAAGTCGTTATTTATTATAGTATATATTTCAACATGATCAACTGTCAACGTTAGAAAGGATACATTAAGTAGTTTAAATGCGAGATGAGAAGATGCTACAAGAGGTTTGTGTAATATGGCCTGGAAACTGAGCTTTATAAAACTTCCTTCGAGGCTGTGTATCTGGGTATATGTCTTTTCTTATGGTTTTGTTAACCATAGTCCTAAGGGATACTGTCAAGAGGATAACTTTCATAACTAGCATGAGGTGGTTGGTTGTTAGAAACAATTTTTTGTATATTATCCAATGATAATCAACTGAAGGTTAAGATTACTCTAATTTAGCTGTTAACCAATTAAAATGATCTGGTGGTTGGAAGTTGTACTCTTAAGTCTTAACCGTAGCCCCAAGAGTTATGGTTAGCAAAACCTCTACCTTATTATGCATATATGACGCAGGAAATAAATGAACATACATATATAGAAAATATAGGGAGAAAAGTCTATTAAAGTAAAAATTAAGCAGAGAGCTCTGATTTCAGAAAATTGGGCTACATTAATAGAAGTATTTTTTTTCTAGATACTTCGGCTGGTATGATATATGAGACTGCCTTGCTGATCTTCAATCACTTCTGTTATTTGTATATGAAAATTTCTGTAGGTCTATGGGTTCTATGATGAATGCCAAAGAAAGTATGGGAATGCTAATGCATGGAGATATTGCACAGACGTTTTCGATTATCTAACATTGTCAGCAATAATAGATGGAACTGTATGCCTCACTTTCTGTGTTCTCTCATTTATTAATTTTTGTCTGTATATATTTATCATTTTCATGTATTACCCTTGGTTTGACAGGTATTATGCGTCCATGGTGGTCTTTCACCTGACATTAGGACTGTTGACCAGGTGTGATTTGCTGTGCTACAGTTATATGTGTGTGTGTCTGTGTTAAAATATATTAAACTATTCTATGTTCTTGTGCTGGCTGCTATTTAATCGCAATCCAAAACTCCTTGGACTTGCATTGTTTTTATATTTTTCTTTGATTTTTTCTCTTTATAACCGCAATTTTCAGATTAGAGTTATAGAACGGAATTGTGAGATCCCCCACGAAGGACCGTTTTGTGACCTGATGTGGAGTGACCCTGAAGACATCGAAACATGGGCAGTCAGTCCTCGTGGAGCCGGATGGCTCTTTGGATCTAGAGTTACATCAGAGGTAAAAAAAATGATATGAATATTGTTTTTATAACTTTGTCGCAGACCAAGCATTGCGTTTCGTAAAAATGCTAACATACACTGAAGTTTGCGAGCCCTTGTGGTTTGACCAAAAGTTAATGCAATTCATTATTTTGTCTGCAATGCAACAACTGTTTTGGTGGTTGAAAACACGAGGTATTGCAATCTTTGTTTAGTTGTTTTGACCAAAGTGTAACTATGTCGGGTGGTTGTTTATCAGTTACGTAAAAGCTGGTGCTTGAATGCATTAGACATACTACGTAGTGAATTTTGATTTGCATTTGGCAAGCAGAATGGTTGTTTTGGAAAGAAATAACATATATGATATATGATAGTTGAGTTTCTTTTCCAAGCTGGTTAGTGACCTTTTACATGTTCTATATTTCAGTTCAACCACATCAACAAGCTTGATTTAGTTTGCCGTGCGCACCAACTTGTTCAAGAAGGTTTAAAGTACATGTTTCAAGATAAAGGACTTGTAACTGTAAGTTACCCTTTTTTCTTCTAAATTCAGTCTCTCGCACTTCTGTCAATGCTAGAGTTGCCAAAACTGATTGATGGGTTGGGTAGCATGCCAAAACTGACATTCTTTTTAGAAAAACACTTCTATTGTAGCTACGTTTTTTGAGTTTATTAGTTATAGAAACATAACCAGAAATGGGTTGAATTTCCCACTTGTAATTACTTCCCCTTTTTAATTTTTCATTCTTGATCATGCAGGTTTGGTCTGCACCAAATTACTGCTACCGGTGTGGCAACGTGGCTTCAATATTGAGCTTCAGTGAGAATATGGTATTTTTTGTTGCCCAGCATTAACTTGAATGTTGATTTTTGGCATTATTTGGTTGTTCTTTGAAAGCTTTGCTTGGTGGTATCCATAGGAAAGTACTCTTTTGGAAAAGGGGTACTTGAATGTTCTAAATTTACATACATTGGGTAAAATGCGCATGGTGGGAACAAACGAAATAATGATCTTCAACACCAAAGACACCATCGAGATTAGGGAGTGTTTGGATATGGGTTTTTAAGTTGATTTTATGATATTTAATGATGAAGAGGTAATAAACCTGGCTGTAGAAAATATTGTGTCAGTGTGCTTTTTTGAATATGTAATATAATAAAATAAAACAAAATAATCAAGTGTATAAAATTTTGACCATCTAAAAGTGAGAAATGATTGATCCTCCTTCAGCTTTAGCTTAATAATCATCCTAATGCCATGCAATGATGCCATGTGTTTGTTAGAAATATAATTAGGAGGATATATCATTTTATTCATAAGTTTCCCAAATTAGGTTAAAAGATCGTAACTGGTGTGAAAATATGTAATTTTAAATTGATTAGTTTGCCAGAAGTCGAATAGATTCAATGAAATAAATAAGTGTTTATCTACCACTATAAGTTACAACAATATCATCACTTCCAAAATGCAAATCCAAATACCCCTTATGAGCCTGCTGTAAGTGCGAGTACTGTGTCACGAACTTATCTTCCTATGTGCAGAGTGTGTCACATTTATTGTTTTGCTTGATTTGTTTATTCTTTTATCATGTCATATCATCTTGCCACATAATTAGATGCTGTAGTATGTTAAGCATTATTTTTGGTGGGCACAGTATTTGATTGCTTTACATTTTCTTTTTCCGTTCATTTAAAAACTAATTAACTGTTGATTTGAACAGGAGAGAGAGGTAAAATTCTTCACGGAAACCGAGGAAAACAATCAGATGAGAGGTCCAAGGACAGGGGTACCTTACTTTTTGTGAAGTAGTTTCTGTTGGGAAAGAAGAAAGACAGAAGAAATATGGTGGGTGGTGCTGAATATTGTGCAATGATGATGGAGAAAGCAAATTGCATTTTTTCAGTAATTGGTTTTGTTTACAAGTTCCATTGCTTGTTTATTGTGTTACATAATCAATCATATTCATGTGTTGTTGATATTCTGGTAGTAGACTGTAATGTAATTGCTCTATGGTTTGACTTTTGATTAAAATGAGGAACTTCCATTGGAGCTTGATAGTAACGCCACTGCTTTTAGAGAATTCCAGGTGTTGTGATTTCATTTATTAGGCCATGCCCATCGACCACAAGGCACGGAGCTTGGCCTGGGTCATGTGGAGGAATGCTTGATATAATGTGACGGTCAAGTATGGGCGGGACTGCGGGAGAGCGAAACACAAAAAGATAGAGAAATGATCAAACAATAATATATGGTCCAACCAATCGATATGATTGACCTACGCTCATAAGCAGGAACAGAGGGGCACCTAAGCCTAAACCTTTTCTTTTTTTCGCTTTGCATATCTCGATTCAGTTAACCATGCTACGTTATACTAGAAGATAGATTCCATTTAAAATACCTATACATGAATATGTGATAGGGTGATCGTACAAGAACTCAAAGAAGCATTGGGGGGATTATAAAATATATTGTTTGATTATCAATATAAATTAAAACACAATTTAACAAAATGTTAAATTACACTATTATTGTTATTAGTCTTCTTTTATTGGACACATTGGTCTAGCAGCAGTTCGCATCAAACTATTCAAAACGATTTATTATATCTACCTTACATTAACCTCAATCAAATATGATCCTTAGTTTATAAGAAAGTTGACCATTAAAATAATGAGCATGAAAATCTTATAAGCATGGCATGTGTTGTTACGAGTCTAAATCTAGTTAAATCTGATTTCCGAAAGAACTTCCAAAAAAAAAAACAATTGTTAAATTGACTTACACAATCTTAACACTTGAACCTACTATTGAAAAACTTCCAAAAAACAATTGTTAAACCTACTATCATATCCTGTCGGACGAGACAAAAGTCCGCTATGATTTGTATTTATATTATATCTATAATTTATAACATAATTATTATTATTATCTTTACTCCTATATAAAAGAGCAACTCTTCTTAAGCCATTTAGACTTTGAAATGATTATATTACTCCCATTCTTTATTCACTAATTTAAAAAATCTCTACCTATAATATCCTTAATGAAATAATTTATAATATGTATCAATCAATCCTTAAAATAATCACACTACCCCTTTTACATTAATTACTTTTTACATTTACCACCACGGCACCACCGCCGCCGTTACAACCATCGCCGCCGCATCGTTCGGGCATGCATCTATCATATATACAATTGGAAACTTGTTGGCGTTCATTAAATAGTTGCAGGTTGCTCATGACCTACATTTTGTCAGATTGTATGCTTTGGTTTTTTTTTGTTCGATTTTATTTTTATTTTATTATTATTATTATTATTATTATTATTTGGCCTCTTTTCGGTTGTGCTTCAAATATTTCATTTTCATTTGTTTGAGTATTAAAATATATAACTTATATATATTCTTCTTTTTTATGTTTCTTATTTTGTTTCTTTAACTAGTTATGTACCTTGTTGGTAATATATTCTTTCCTTACATTTCCTTTTTTGTTATTTATCAATTTTGTATTTTATAAAAAATTATAGTTAATTTTAAAGTTTGTTTAGACTTATGATTAAACAAAAATAAAATATATTTGCTATTTCCACCACAAAGAACAAAACACCGTACAACTGTTTATGCATACCGTACAACTGTTTTATTTGTGAAAGGGGTGAAAATAGACTTGAAGATGGTGGAAATAGACAAGCCCTTTGCAATATTGAAAATTATATTTTTATATACATACAAGCAAAAACCTTAAAAGCAATTTAAACAGTCCCAAAAGTATCAGTATCACATTGGCGCCTTAAACCCTTGTATTCTGTCAACATTCCCCCCCAACACACACACACACACACACACACACACACATACAGAGGAGTACATCATGAACGCTGGAAGACCTGCTGCCATGCTCAAGCTTTCTCACTTTCTTAATTCTGGGTACTACTAATTCTATTTTTATTTTATTTTTTTCAGTTCCCAATATGTTTATTTCCCCCTTTTTATGGGTTTTTTTTACCAATAAGTATTGTCCATATATATAGATATATATTATTTATATTTATATTCTTTCTTATATTCATGGTGTGTATAAGTTATTTTTCTTATGAATGTTGTTGCAGTTGTATGGGCCTAAATATTGTTAAACCCTAAAAACATTTTTTATTTTTTTTTATGGTGATTTGTTTTTGTAAAATATATTGATTGATGTCATTGATGCAAAAGAATAAGAATTATAAAGATTAAGGGAGTTTAGTGGAATCAAGTTTTTTAGTAAGTAGCCTTTTAAGGTAAACGTGGCAGGTTCTCGAGATGGTGGTATTTGGCAGTAACGGGGTCGGAAGGGTTTGGTATTGGCCGGTTTGAGTTTCTGGAAAGTATTTTTTTGATAGTAATATAGTTCAAGAAGAAAGAAACGAAATTATATAGATGGACTTGGGTGCAGAAATAACAAAACTTGAAAGACAAGGGATTGTTTAGTTGTAGAAAAGTCCTGATGTTCTCTAGAAACTTTTTCATGGATAAGCCGAAAACTTGAAATTCCGATGCTCTCCAGAAGTTTTTTCATGGAAAAGCCGAAAAGGCATTCAAATAGAAATCTCCCAGAAAAATTTTCAAATCCACTTATTGGGTTGTTGGTAAGGAGGAAAGCTTGGTGCTTTCATTTCACGACTTGATGCTTTTTCTAATGATGTAAAGACTTTAATATAAGTATGCGATGTATTTGATTTTGCATGGCTTCATGTTCTCAATCTTATATATTTGTGAATCGTTCACCGAGTAAACATTTTGATGCATGTTGATTCAGGAATAAGTTTTTCCAGAGTAGATCTGCTGGTATTTCTACTGCCAGACAAAGTTATGGTTCTGATGGTTTGCTCCAGTTCACTCTTATGTCTTGTTTTATATATTATTTTATGGTAATCTGCATGAAACTGACTAAAGCTTGGATCTTCTTTTGAGTTTTCAGGGAAAAGTTTCGCTCCTCGTGTATTTGCAGACTATACAGTTTTCAAGGGCAAGGCTGCACTAGCTGCTGCCCCTGTTCTTCCTACTTTTAGTAAAATGGATGTATGATCTGCCGTCTGTCTTTTACTTTGTATAATAATGCTAACATTGGTGTTGGACAGTTGTTCTTTTTTGGTAAAATGTTCATTGTGTTGTATCGTATACTCGTACTTCAAACTAGAGGTGGCAAAATGGGTAGATCAGGTGGGTTGGATAATGGGTCAAATGGGCTAAGCTCTATCTACGGGTTGTAATGGGTTGGGTGAGGTTGGGTTAACATGATACTTGGCTTTTTTCCAAAGTTTTGAGTTTTTATATAAACAATGTGGTCAAGTATTGATTACAAAATTTCGTTCAATTACAATCTAGTTATTTGCATACAATAAATTATTAGATTTTATGTATTACAAACACTCTGGACAAGTTTTGACCTGAAATTTTGTTTTTACACAGTCCGGTTATACAAAGGTAGATCGACGTGGTGTAATTATGCTGACGTTCCGACCTGCTATCGGCGAGCGCAAATATGATTCAGAAAAGAAACAGGTAACTTGCTATGCAACTGCATATTTAGGCTTCTTACATCTTACCATTTGCTAAAACCTACCAATAAAATGTGTTTGCTCTTTTCATGCTTTATATTTCCTGTCAAAAATGTTGTTTCAAAGGCTAATATTAATTGTATATAAGCTTATCACCTATATTTTAAATAACTAAAAAAAATCAACCGATATGTCATTTATGGTTTATCAGCTATATCTTTTATATTTTTATAATAATAATATGTCAACTATCACTATCAAAAGTATACCAGTTTTGTGTCACCTAACCAGTTATATGTTGTGTAGTTGTTTGCATTATCAGTGACAGAAGTTGGATCGTTCATAAGTTTGGGTCCCGGAGATTCTTGTGAGTTCTTCCATGATCCATCAATGAAGTCAAGGTAGTCCGTAGTTGCTTGTAATATATCTTGAAATCACTTTCACTCTCTGTGCTTGGATCTACTGTCACTATCATTTTGAACTTCGTGCCCTGCCCATTAGAAATATCATGCCAATTGCAAGTAGAAACTCATCTTTTGACTGCTACTCTTGAATATGCAAAGCTTTCCGTTTAGTATACTATAGATGTTGGATACCTCATCTTATCTAATATTGTGGATTTTGTATATCTTCTTTAGCACATAATGTTGCAATTGGACAAACTTAGCTGTTACTTCTCTATGGTTCCTTTCATTGGTGGAGTAAAGTATTAGAGGGTGCTTATGACATTTCTTTGTCATGCATTTTTTTGTTTCTAGCTCATTCTCATGTATGGTGCTTAACCAGAGATTCTAATGTACAGGGATGCAGGCCAAGTGAGGAAAACCTTATCGATTAAGCCAATCGCAGATGGTTATTTCATCTCTCTAAGTAGGTTATATGTCCTTTCTCAAACGTGTGCTTAAATTAAGATTATAGAATTTCTCATTAGCACTTCCACGTTGTTGTTCTATTCATTTTAACTCATAAAGACATAAATAGATGTGGCAGTTACAATCCATGTACTTATTAATAAGTCCATTCGGGCTGTGTTTAATCTCGAAAGGATCACACTGAAAAACGTCTTTAAGAGTGGAACAGCTCAAATGGGTTGAACGGGGTCAAAGTTGTTCAAAGTCTATTGTTAATGCATAGAAATGTACATCCTGATACATTGTTAATCAAAGATCTATATACGTCTCTAAAAGTGGAACGGCCAAATGGCTTGAATGGGGTGCAAGACGTCCAAAGTTTATTGTTAATGCATAGAAATATACAACCTCTTACATTGTTTATCAGAGATCTATATTATCATAAGTACCACATTAATTATTTTTAACTTTTTTTAGAAAATGGTCAACCTGAACCATTAGTTGCAACTACAAATGACCTATTTCAACCCAATCCCATTTTGCCCATTACCCAACCTGTCTGACCCGCCCTATTTGCCACCTCTGCTTATAAACATCTGATGTTTCACAAGCATTGGCCGATTTCCTTTGACTCTGTTCCACATCAAATATTGCTTAATGGTCTCGATGGGCATTGGAGGCCAGTTGATAAGTGAGCATAGTTTTTATTGTTCGAGTAAACTAGGAAAACTGTCCCTAGACTTCTGCCTATCTAACAGTTGTTTTTACCAGTTATTGTAATGGTCATTGTTATTTTAAAAGTCAAATGAACTCGATGAATCCATCACCTGAAATCCATTAAGCACCTTTACATCCTTAAGATTCTCTTCTCATTTTTGGATATCCAACAAGATTTGCAGCTTCTATTTTCTTTGGCAAAATCTAATCTAAAGTTACCTATTTGGCTGTTCTTAATGTTTTACAAATCATTAATGCTATTTGCTGTAGTCTAAAACAATCCTACACTTTGTCAACAGTACTTGAACATTTGATTAATAGTTGGACTTCAAATTAGTGCATTTTTTCATTTGTTATATTTATGATTTTCAACAATGACCTTGTTTTCGCTTTTCACATTATTTACAGATTAGTTGAAGCTATATGGAGGAAAATCGTCTTACATTTTTTTCATTTCTTTGCAGGTGTGACAAACAAAATCTTGCAAACCAATGAATTCTTAACAGTTCCTGTATCTACAGCAGAGTTTGCAGTTATGCGGTCGGCTTTCACTGTATGTCTTCAAAGACAACTCTGATTAAATAAAGCTTTTTACCCTCTATAATTTAAAGACATGTCAAAATGAACCATCTAGATGAAAATGAGTCGTTTGGGTTATTTATTGCTAATGAAAGTTGGCTAAAAAGGAAATGAGTCAAACGGTTTAAAATTCACCCGTGTATACAACTAGCTATATGGATATTGCTTTATCCAAAAAGTTAGATAATTGTATTTATTGATTTTTTTTGCAATCATACTTGATGGTGGTTATTTGCTAAATTAAAGAAGAAAAACTGACATGACTTGATCTAACCTGCTCTAAAAAGTTACCCATTTGACCTGGACGGATTTTGACCCATACTGAACTCTTCGTAATCCCCAGGTTTTGCTGATACGTATACTGTATATATAAGCCTGTTTACTTGCTGTAGGTGTAAAGAATAGCACCACACAAATAACAACATAAAAATACATCTTGAGCTTGGTATTTCAAGCCAATAAGCCATATTATGGATGGTTCAATTTGGGTTGTGCATTGTTTTAAACGGGTCAAATCAAGAAAATAAGATAAATGAAGATTGGGTTTCATGGTTGAAACTTGAAAGTCACCCAAAGTCCTATTTATACAACTCTCTTAGTCTTTTTTATTTTAAATATTCACACTCTTTCTGTCATAATGTCTGTTTGTTGTCATAATTAACGCTATAATATAATCAGCTTTTTGAAAAGGTGAACAAATTAGTGTTATTTTCCCATACGTAAATATGAACTTCAGATTAACCAAGGCCCCAAAAGGGTCAATGGGTCGAACCACCCTCTAGACCCGAACGATCAAAAACTTGACCTCTTCATCCATAACTCGATTGACTCTTGAGTCTTGACCCAACCCATCTTGCCATTTCTCTATTTGACAAATATTTGATGTGACAAGGAGAACTCAAGCACATAAAATGTTGAATCAAATATCCGTCTTTGCTTCTTTGTTTGCAAGCAATATAAAGGTTATTATTTAATTCGTTAATTTTACTGTTTGTTGATTTTGAAATGCAGTATGCTTTGCCTCACATCATGGGATGGGCACATAGCACCGACAGGACCTCGGATAGTATTGGCAAGGATTTTCCAAAGATAAACCCACAACTAGCAGCAGCTTCCGAGTGGGATAGGTGATGCTTTTCTGCCCTTTCACGCAGGTGGCAGAAGTTATAAATTATTCTGCAAAGACTTGAAAGGAAGATCCTATGTTCAATGTGAATGATGTGTTTGGGTACATTGTCTAGAACCGGTTGGACGTGATGTGACTTTGGCTGTAGGATTCAACTTCTAAATGTACCTACACTTAACTTTTGGGACTAAGTATTCATTACCTATTTGCATGGTGCTGGTATCTACGAACTATGAAAGATATACAACTAATACAAGTATATCTTTAGTAATGAAATTGGCTCTTACCACAGTATGTTCCTTTTTGCATTTAATATCTGTATCTCAAATTATTTTATTCATTTTGTTCATTTTTTTTGTTCCAAACCTGTCAAGTTTAGTAATGATCTCGCGTTAGGGTACTCAAAAAAGTTTGTCAAGGATTCTCGAACCTCTCAACGCTGTTATGTTAACATGTTCGTGTTATCAGATAGGTTAGTCAAAGCTCAAGCAAGCTTGCTTTTTAGATGTTCAAGGTCCAAACCAAACCGCCTCTTCATAATTCAAATTGCTTCTTTGTCGTATGTCGGTGAAGTTCACTGTCTTTGTTCAACTATTCAACTTTCATCAATATAGATTCCATAACTGAAGTACACATTGTTTATCTACGGTTTCAACTTGCAAGATTCAACAAATCAAGATTGTTCAAGGTTTCAGTTTCAAGTTGTAGTGATAATTTGGAAAGACATTCTTCCTTTCTCCTATGTAATTGAAGGTCTAAATTAACATATATTGCCAAAAATAGTATAAAAAAGAAAAGAAATACAGAAACCCAAATCTATGGGTCAAATACTAAAACATGTCACAAGCAGACACTTCCCATCAGAAAAATGTCAAATACATGTTAAAGCAATGGGATATTGTCACCAAAGGACCCTTCTTGGCGACAAATATTACGCAGAAATAAGGAGCTTTTATTGTATTTAGTATTACACTAATCTATCGATCTTCAAGATTCAAATAAAAATTTAAAAACTAAGGATCCATAAAGAAAACATAAAATCAAAAAGGATCATAGATAGATAAATGAAAAGGATATGAAAGTTTGTAAATATATCTCTTAAATAAATAAAACAAAATTTTGATGACATCAATTCTTTTTAAATAAAATCTTATTTGTCATCACTAGATCCTTTCTTATTAATTATTATTTTTTATTTATTTGATTTATGACATCAATGTTAATTAATTTTTATTTTTTAATTATTTCATTAGGAATTTTAAAAATTAACCAAGTCTAATGTAAAATAACATTTTTTTATGATAACTATATGTCATTTTAAAAAAATAACATCTCATTAATTTCATCTTCATTCTCTTTTCAACTTAACCATTACCATTTCTTACAATTTAAATTTGATTTCAAAAAACATGTAGTATATTATTGATTATACTCAATTTAGTTTTGTTTTCGTAAATTGTAATATTAATATCTTTGATATGCCCGGGTATCACCCGGGTTGATAAGCTAGTTATCTCTACACCTAAATTCAATCAAATATAATACTACAAAAAATAAAAATAAAAATAAAAATTATAGCTGATACTAACAATAAATAACATATAAACTCATTGTAAAAGCAACACCATCTCTAATATATAATTAAATCTAATATATAATAAAAGAAAACCTTAAAATAGGTATTGATTAAGTTTTCATCCTTGGATGATTTTCATTCTTGATGATATAACTATTCATTAAGTTTTATGATGTCATCATTGACCAAAAAATGAGTCAAAACAACTTTAGCATTTTCACAATTTTACTTTATCGATTTTCTTCTTTAACTCCTAATTAATGACAATTCAAATACTATATACTAATACCATTTATGATTGATTTTTAGTTTAATTACACAAATAAGTTATTGACATACTAAAGTGTTTAGTTTTTTTTTACTAGCCTATATGTTTGAGCAAAGTTAAAGGAAAACTTATCAGTAAGTAATTTAATATGATTTAATACTTGAGTCTATTAATTATTAATATGTTGATTGTTATCTATACTACATTATAAAGCATTTTAAATGTTTTAAAATTTGAATTTTTCAGTAATTTCCTATTTTTTATATTTTTATTTATTACTTTTTACTTACTTAAATTAAATAGATACTATAATATATTTTGTCATATACTTTTTCTTACTTTCATTAAAATTGATTTCTCATGTTATATTTTCAATCCTATAATAGGTTTTATGTTATATTAATATATATATATATATATATATATATATTTTTTTTTTTTTCTTTTGTAAAAAGGAATTTAACCTGGTTTATTATAATCTTTATGTATATTTATATTCATTAAAAATACAAAATGATATATGTTCAATTGATATTTAATATAAAACATTAATTTTATATATTGTTGCTGATAGCCGATCTTTTAAGGTGAATAAATTTTAAATTATGCATCATTACTATGTATCCTCAAGTTATTTTAACTCAAGTTATAATAAAAAGTTTTAACTTGTGTAACATTAAATGTTTTTTGTTATTTCTAGCCAAAGTATCATTTAGATAATAATTACTTTGTTCGTAACTAGTTATATTTTAAATAAACTATAAACTTTAAGGATAATTATTTTATGATATTCATAATAAATGTTCATGCACTTAATGTCAAAAGCAAAGTTTTCATCTTTATATATTAAAAGTGTTGATTTAACGATTTTATCTTCCCAACTTGATTACATAATGTTTCATTTTTAGTACAAACTAGCACGGTACACGCGCAATGCGGCGGCGGAGGCGATGTGGTGGTGGCGGCGACCGGTGGTGATGGCGGCGACTGATGGTGTAGGTAATTGATGTATAGGGGTTAGTGGAGATATGTTAGAAGATAAATGATTGATAATGTAATTTAATTATTAAGGGCAATTTAGACAATTTGCAATGAGTAACTTTCAACAAGGGATGTATTCTTTATAAGATAGTATAGATAAGCTATGTAATTTGATTTTATAAAATTTTAAAATTTTTTATAAGAATTTTACCATACGTTTATGGAGTATTCGATACTCAACACACGAAAAACCATCATAACAATAATGTAAATTGTTTCTCAATAGTAGTGTATTAAAATATAAATGTATTTTATTATGAAAATTTAACATGTAGATAATTATATAAGTACATTCGCGTATCACGCGGGACAGACAATAATCTATTTATGAAACTAAATTAGCATGCAAAGCGTAGTCGATTAATCGTAATGTCATATAGATTGTTTACCCCATATCATTGGACCACTACCATTGTTCATATGTTTATGACTAAAATGGACGTATCATGGGGTATTCAACTATATAGGGCCTAAGTGCTATTGTGGATAACTTAAATGAAGGTATATAAAAAAGGGATGTGGACATGTGGTTACAATGCGAAGTTTTTCAAAGTGCGAAATTTACAAAGCACTAACATACAATTTAAGTATTACTACACATACATTTTAGTTCCTAATTAAGGATTTTCAGGCACACATTTCTTTTCCTATTAACAATGTATGTCAGTGGTAACTAAGATGTATGTTTAGTTATTATGACATACAGTTTAATTATTACTGATATACATCTTAGTTAATAAGATTTATGTCAGTACCAATTAAGAATGTTAATAGTTAGTAATACACATCTTATAAGAGACTGTGATACAACTTATCACTACCATCCAGGGCGGATCCATGACGGCTAAGAGGGGGCCCGTCAGTCTAGGACGGAGCCATGACGGCTAAGGGCGGATCCCGTCAGGTAGATCACCCATCACCAACCACTCCTTATGACCTGTCACCCCTATCAGTTATCCCTTATTAATACCCTTAAGTGCGGAGCCCGGTTCTAATCACAGTTTCCGTCAACGGTGGTGGCGTGGCGGGGAAGAACCAAAACCAGTAAATGATGAAAATTAAGCACTTCTCAATTCTCACAATGAAAATTTGACACCATAACCTTTTCCTAAAAAAAAGTAGCCATTTTTTTATAGGCAGTTTTAATTTGAAATCTATCTTGACCATTCATAGTGTGTACCATATCAAGTTACAAAATGGTCATGCATTTTGATGATGGGAAGTAAATGCTAAACTGGTCCTATTTCAACCTGAATAATATGGCACTATGGCTTATATTCATGTGTCACAATGACTGATACTGATGTCACAAAGACAAGACATGGCCGGCCGATATTTAAGTGATTTAGTACAAACAAGTCGGTTGAGAGATGGCCGGCCAAAATTCAAGTGATTTAGTCTATTGATAAACCATGTTTCAATCTGATGTCAACAAATTAAATAGGTACGTATACGACCTTCTAGTAGGTCCTAGAATTAAACTGTGTAGCCGAGATTTATGATACTCGTATATTTTTGTAATTAAGAAAACTCTAAGAATCGAGCTTAAAACATTCTAGAGGGCCCCACATTGAGTGCCATGCACTTTATGCAACTAGTTTTAAACCACACAAAGAATATTTCCTATTCTATTCCCAGATTTTGTTTCCATAAATAGATGTGTAGCTTAATCAAGGCCAGCTTAAATTAAGTTATACTTTACATGCCAAATTAAGTAGGCCATTAGATCACTATTAAACAAAGCTATCCATGCAGGAAGGTTAGCGTATGTGTCATCAATATTCTAAGCTATATATAAACTGTTCTCTTTCGGTATACTTAAAACAAATTAAATATTGTTTATCCTTAATTAAAGGATGTTCTTTTTTTTTTTTGGTGAATATGAATTACCCAAAAGCTGTGTAACAAGTTTAAATGAGCCTTCTATGTAATGTGAATAATTATGATCAGCATAGTTTAGGTTTACATAGAAAATGTTTTAGTAAGCATTAATGTTTTGAAAACCGGACCGGACACTGAACCGGTCTCATAAAATTTTACCGGTCAGACAGGTTAGACCGGGGTCGGACCGGGTTTTTTAAAAATATACATTTATCAAAAGAATTCTAATTTAAACACAATATAAGTTCAATAATATTAAGTTCTAGCATCTATTACCCAAAATAAAACCATATTTTAGTACAAAAGTCATAATCAAAACAAGTTCTAACACCAAACATTCAACATTTAAACACATTCAATGTTATCCAACATCAATACATAAAATGCAAATCGTCATCTTATTATAACTTGAAAATATATAAGAATACAGTCGCATTATTATATATAATAAAAAAGAGTATCTTGTTGTGGTGGTGGCAAACGCAATGGTGGTGGTGGTTGGAAAGGGTTAGGAGGTTTGAAAAAAATTGTGAAAAAGCTGAAAATAGGGATTAAGGTTGGAAAGTACTCCTTAAAACTAACAAAAAAGGGGGTTTGACTATGTTTCACCTGTTCAATACCGGTTTGATCCAGTTCCGGTCCAACCGGCCGGTGCTGGCGGTTCAACCCGGTTGACTATCAGGTATCCAACCGGTGGCTATTGAACCGGAATTCTTAAAAATACCGGTCCGACAAGTTCAAAAACACCGGTAAGCATATATGGATCGGAGGGGTTTGAAGACCTAGCCTGAACTCGTTGAGCCGATATACTTGGTAAATCTCTGCACATCATTCTTCATTTTTGTACCTGAATCGAGCATAGCAAAAGAATTATGAAATCAAAGGATAAATTTACTTCTCCTTAATGATATTCCACATTCAGATCAACATGTTTGAGTTTTAGAGAATAAAAAAGAAACGTCTCCGACTCCACTATTACAAAATGAACATGACAGAAACTTGTATCCATCCCAAAATAGTCTTTGACTTCAACAATCATCTTGGTTATCGGAAGAAATGTCATACTTGGAAGCAAACATGTACAGACAAATGTTTACAAACAAGTTAACAAACTGATGCGACACGAATAACATAAGGAGAGAGAATGAAGAAAGAGAAAACGAAAATAACTTTGAGGTAAAAATTAACTGAAAGGTCAGCATGGGTTTAGACTATAGAGGTCTAAAAGAACTTGGAGACTGGAGAGGGTAGCTGACCCTTACTAATACTGGATACGTATATACAAAGCTAACGTACATTTTGTTCAGATTTGAAAATGAGTGGCATATACGAAAGATGCACATAGAATTTAGCTTCTGGGGTGATATGGAACCATCTAATCTGGCTGATATGTCTCTATATAAACCCCATGACCCCTTTGCCTTCCCACAAGAAAGATCCTCTTCGGCACACACCCTATACAAGGTCCCTTCATAATAAGCCAAATCAAATCAAAAAAAAAATCACAGAGATAGAGAGAAAGTGTTTTGAGTCGTCCATGAAGCTTTTTGCAACTTTTTTCTATACAATTATTTTTTTATTTTCACTTTTCTCGTATTGTTTATTCAAGAAAGAAAAGAGGAGGCATAAAAAAACAGCCAGGCTTCCCCCGGGTTCAATGGGTTGGCCTTGCATTGGAGAGACTCTCCAAATGTACACACAAGACCCGAATGTTTTTTTTGCCTCAAAGCAGAAAAGGTTAGTTAGTATATATCATCCATGCAACAGAGTTATAACAACAGATCAGTCACTCATTTATGCACTAAATTTGATACTAATAATGCTACTATTATTATTATCTCTTAAATCATGATCAGATATGGTGATATATTCAAAACTCGAATACTTGGATACCCATGTGTTATGCTAGCAAGCCCTGAGGCGGCTCGGTTTGTGCTGGTAGCTCAACCTCACTTGTTCAAACCAACATACCCAAAAAGTAAAGAAAAATTAATTGGACCTTCAGCCCTGTTTTTTCACACGGGAAATTACCATGCTCGGATGAGGAAGCTAGTTCAAACCTCGTTTTCTCCAGAAGTAACCCGAAAGTTGATTCCTGATATTGAATCAATAGCCATGTCGAGCCTAGAATCATGGGCCAATGGTCAAGTCATTAACACCTTCCATGAGATGAAAAAGGTATGTCTTTAATATTATTTTACTGAAATAGCTTTGTTGATTCATATAAATATATACATATTCTATATACTTATTTTTCGGGTTTTCTGCAGTTCGCTTTTGAGGTAGGCGTTTTGTCTATCTTTGGTCAGTTAGACAAGAATTATACAGATGAGCTGAAGGAGAACTATAGCATTCTTGAAAAAGGTTACAATTGTTTCCCAACAAAGCTACCAGGAACTGCATATCATAAATCTTTAATGGTAAATACGACTAAAATTCTATAGTTTTTCATGTATAGCATATTCTTGTAACTAAACATCTCACTTGATGTGAAATTGTGAAGGCAAGGAAAAGGCTTAATCAAATTATTGGTGAGATTGTGCGAGAAAGAAAGGAGAATAAATCGTCTACAAACAATCTCTTGGGTCATCTCCTGAACTTCAGAGACGAAACTGGGAACACGTTAAGTGAAGAAAAGATATCAGATAATATCATTGGGATACTATTTGCAGCTCAAGATACAACAGCTAGTATCCTAACATGGATACTCAAATATCTAAGTGATGACCCCAAACTTCTAGACATGGTGAAGGTAAGATTCTAATAATGATTATATTTGCGATTGCCATTATGACATAACTATATATAATTACAAAACATATAATACCATATACATGCCCACATGTGTGTGGCTCTATTTAATAGTGTGAACTTACTGAAGACTTTTACTACTAATGACAGGGAGAGCAGAAGGCAATCTGTGAATCGGAATATGGAGAGAACCAGTCCTTGACTTGGGCTATGACACGGAAAATGCCACTCACATATAGAGTATGTACACGGCTAGTTTTTAGTTTTACTGACATTAGAAAGGATTTTAATTGTAATAGTTTTAGTATATTATAATCAACATCTTAATCACTAATTTATATGTACATCAATTTCAGGTAATATTAGAGAGCCTGAGGAAAGCAAGTATCATATCTTTTACTTTTAGGGAAGCTACGGTTGATGTTGAATACGACGGTATGTAAAAATATATATGAACTTGGACCCAAAAAAATGTCCAAGTGATTTTTTGTGACTTATGTGTGATGATGTTAATAAAACCAACAGGATACCTAATTCCAAAAGGTTGGAAGGTGATGCCGTTGTTCAGGAACATTCACCACAATCCTGATTTTTTTGCTGATCCTGGAAGCTTTGATCCCTTCAGATTTGAGGTATGGAATGCAATGCCTGCCAACGTTTACACACATACATGAGTAAGCAGAAACCAACTACGGAAAGTGGAAAGATATACTTAAATAGATTTTTGCTCATCACTTTCATTGTCATTTTTTTTTTTGGGCAGAATCCTCCAAAACCTAACACGTACATGCCATTTGGCAACGGAATACATGCTTGTCCAGGAAATGAACTTGCAAAGCTTGAGATACTTGTTCTACTCCACCATATGCTTACCAAGTATAGGTTTGACAATAACATAAAAACAGAGTTTCTTGCTACAGATAGAATGTTCATATAAGGAGCTGAGATCATTCGATCGTGCTAATATTGTTTTTGTTTGTGATTTTGAAAAACAGGTGGGAAGTAGTGGGTTCATCAAACTTAGTACAGTATAGTCCATTTCCGATTCCAGAACATGGGCTCAGGGCTAGATTTAAGAAAGAATTTTGACACGAGCGTTCTTTCTAGCAAGAATGCCTCTTTCATTCGGTTAACTATTACAAGCACGTACTGCATGCCCTATATTTTATCCAGGGTCTAGCTACGGCTACGTAATCCATTATGTAAATCCCATTTATACCGTATTCATGATATGAAAAGTTGCTCTATAGTTATATTATTGTGCCTATATGTATGCAACAATAAAGGAAGCTCCTATTATGAGGATATTTATTTGCTTCCTATCTTAAACCAAAGACTTTCCATTTGTCCTCTAATTATCTTATATAACCCTTAATCAGATTTATGCTATTGTCAAGGGAACCTTTTTGATAAACAACAAAAGTTTAATATTCAGGAGATACCATATTACACATCATCATCACACCAAATACTATATGCATGTGCCTACCAATCCCAAGCTGGCAAGCTATCATGTATATACGCATTGTTCAGTGCACCGTTTTCGTTTGATATGATTAGAGAGATGAGCTCGTCACAAAGAATGGTGCAGAAAATCAGTGCTATAACTCAGATTTACTGTCTGAATTGTTCTAAAAGCATAGTGTGTCTAAATGTTAACATTTACCTACCCATCTACTTTTGCTACGACAGGGACCACTATAATATAACTCATACAATCCACAAATATGAAGGATTTAGAGTTACTACGGAAACCACTGTTTCTCAAGTAGATGACTTGCATACAAATGACTGAGGGGGCAATTTCAACCCATTATATGTAAAAGTGACTGAACTTGGGTTATATATTATTCTAAAGTGTTCACAACCTGCTAAATTGCTTTGTGCGAGAAACTTGGATCATTAATTTAAAATAGTTTTAAAAGTATACATGGTAAATCAATAATTTGTCGGAATCCTATCAATTTTGACTCGTTGCCCAACCCACCCACTGTGACTCATTGCCCAACCCACCAATTGTGACACCTATAGTAATGACTTGTTGAAAGCATTGGTTACTTTCAGGGTAGAAAATGAGATGCAGCCTGCAAAGCAGTGATTGGATGTAATATTACATCCAAACAGTTAAATGGGAAACCTATTGCTACCACCAATGTTACAACTTACGAAACTCACCAGTACATTTCCTATGTATACAAAAATAAAAATAAAATAAAAAATAAAAAAGCAGGAGTTTTGTAAATCACGCAGGAACAACACAATGCCTTGTCAGAAGTAAAATATAATATAATACGAAATTAAAAGACACCGATTACACGTGGTTCAGTACAATTTTTGACTTACATCCTTTCATGGCTGCACTAGCGAGTCAATCTTACTTTACCAGGTTAAAGTGTTAAACCAAAAACATTATTAGCAATATCTTTATAAATCATAATCTGGGTTGAAAACTGTGACACCCCATTTATATCTACTAGTATTGTCATGAATATTATTATTTTTAATATTTATAATTTATTAATATTGTGGATTCCACTCATCTCTTTGTAATTTTATCCCTCAATTTTTCTATATGGATTTTTAGACTATTATTTATCATTTTCTATGAGGGGTTACTTAATTTTTGAAATTTTTAAAAATTTAATAAATATTAATTACATAATAAATAATAATAAATTGTTTTTTCTAATTTAGCAACAAAAAAATATAGATATAATAGTAATTTTAACCAATTATTTTCATTTTTAAATATTTCAGCAACAAATAAAAACAAAATCTAAAATATGCCTACGTGTTAAATAACCCAAATCCGACGGTTGACAAAGCCGGCCACCAGCTATCATCGCCTTTAGTTGCATGTACTGATTAAAGTTCATGAAGTAGTTAATACAAAAACTTAAATGTTTTGACCATCAATCACCGCACATTGTGCGACTACCATTTCTAATATTATTTAACGCATTTAGCCCTATGAAATACCCATAATAGTCAAGTTTCCCCACTTATGTAATTACCTTATTTAATTATCAATTTAATTTATTATAACTTATATTTTATAATTCTTAATTATAAAAATCATATTTTTAAAATTATCAATAAGAATTAAATGAATTTTTTACGGTAATTATAATACACATAAAACACAATATAAGTTATTCATAATTTAAGTTTTTGTTAACGAATTCATTTATAAATATAAGTTTTAAATTCATCGGAACAATTTTTATTTATAAAAAGTTAGATGTATCGCGTTATCTTCTGTACTATTAAACCACCTACAAAGCTGTGATAATCACTATTAAAAATTATTGAACACCACCAACAAAACAATATTTAATTTCGTTACTTTACGCGGATACTATGCTAATTATTACTAATATATATGTAAATAAATAAATAACTAAAAGGGGTAAAATAGTAAATTACCAATAATGTCTATACAAAAAAAGGTAAATGGGTGGGAACCCTCTGATTTCATGTAACGTCTTAGTACCCAGAGCGCACACCACATAGAACTCATGCTCGGTGAAGCACCATCCTTACACATGGAGCACAAGAAATATTTTCTCCACTTGTCTTTGGCAAGGTTTGAACCTGTGACCTTGCAGTCTTCATCTTGTGAGCCCATGTGGTCACATGGTACCGGTACCAGTTGATCTCTGATCAATTGGTATGTCTATACATATATATACACACATATATCTACTTATAAAGCATTTAGGATATTTTATTTTTGAAAAATTACTTAAAATTCAATATTAAAATAATATATATGCCCTTCAAAAGTCAACAAAATAAGTTGTAGACCTAGTTTAGAAATAATATTTATTTACTAAATCAATTTAAATATACTCGGTTTTTTCTAATAATCATTAACCTTTTTGTATATAAATAATTTGTAAATTTTAACAACCTAAAATCTAATAAACCAAAACTACATTAAAACTTTACAAATTTTATTTTTACTGACTCATAGTAGTATTAGATAAATCATCGGGGTCCAAATAAATCGATAAATTATTACAACCAATCTTCTAAGAAGGATTGACCACCTATATGTTGAAGTGTGTGTGTGTGTGTTTGCCGGGGGGAGGGGGGTTCCCCTTGAAGAGGTCTTGGGTTCAAAGTTTCCCCTTGAGAGTGGTGCCCTCAAGGGTTTTCCTTGGAGGTAGTGAAGAGGGAAGGTGGATCGGGGATCGGGGTCTGCATACTGCCCGCTTGGATGTTAGTGTGGGTATTTGATCGCTAACAACTAACTTGTCGTTCTAAAAATCGATAAACTATTCAAGTTGTTTGTTGTCGGAACATCGCGCGGGTATAACGCATTAACGCCAGTATGTGTATATATATATATAGGAAAAAGGTTCATGTGAGAATCATTTGAATTGGAAGAACCATGAGAACCTTTAAGTTATAACTTAATAACTTGATATGTTCATATGTGAATGGTATAT
>JAOEHQ010032390.1:0-13118 GCA_025447715.1 Asclepias incarnata | reverse complement strand
TTTTTAATAACTATTTTTTAATAATTTAATTTTAATGTTTTTCGCGACGAAAAATCGTCGCAAAAAAGAAAATAAATTCGGCGGGAATTGTTTTCGTACCAGCGGGAAAATGCGAAAAAATTAAAAATTTATTAAAACTTTATTGCGACGAAAAATCGTCGCAAAAAAGAAAATAAATAAAATAAAAAAAGCCATTTTTCATTAGTATTTTCAAAGAAAATAAAAAAAATTGTTTTTTCTTATTCGCGACGAAAAATCGTCGCGAAAAATAAGGCGGGAATTATTTTCGCCCCGGCGGGAAAAAGGAAAAACATTAAAAAATTTCAAAAAATTTATCGCGACGAAAATTTGGTCGCAAATAAGAATATTATTTAAAGAAAATTAAAAAAAATTATTTTTCTTTTTCGCGACGAAAAATCGTCGCAAAAAAGATTCAAATCGCCGCAAGCATCCCGGTTTGACTATCAAAGTCAAAAAGTGTAAATATTTTGTCGTTTAGCGGTGTTTTTTGCGACGAAAACGAATCGTCGCAAAAAACATAGTCGCAAAAAATGATTTTTCTTGTAGTGATGTAACTCGCACAAGAAAAAACTTATCCATTTACATGTTTATTTTAGCCATTGTATATATACATATAATTTTGGATTTTAGGGTTGCATGTCCAATTTCTTTCTTTCTTTCTTTTTTAGTTCTTCCACTTTGTTTTTTTTTATTTTTTTCCTTTTAAATTATTCTTATGTTTAACTTTTTCTACTTGCAGTGAACTCTCTTTTGACGTTACAACACATACATCACAAAGTTTTCACTTCTATTGTATTTTACTACTACATGCACACTTAACCTCATTCATTCATTGTATAAAATAATTCATATAATTCAACACATATAATATTAGTAAAATACATATACAATATTTTTATTTGTTTCTATACGTATAAAAGTGTCAAGTATTGAGGTAAATGAGCTACACATAAAATATCGTTATTTCTTTCTTCTTCTTCTTTTTTTAATTTAGTTTTTGCTTTATACTTTATTGTTAAGACTTTTTGTTGTCATACGTTATATTTATTATTGCAACATGTTATGTTCATAACACATTTAGTTGTTGTTATCGAAGTGTCTGTCATTTTTAATATTAATATTACATCATTGTTGTTTTTATTGTTTTGTTTTCCGTTTTATACTTTGTTGTTAATCTTATTGTTGTCATGCGTTATCTTTATTATTGTCACACGTATATAATTGTTATCGAAATATCGTTATTAGTTTCATTAATATATCATTGTCATATTTTCATTATTGTTATATATTATGTTCGTAACACATTATATCATTCTTATTAGAGTGTCGTTATCGGTATTAGTACTTTTATTGTTATACATGTTTCGTTATTTCTATCAATATTGTTATCGTTATAAATTTGAATAATAAAGAAATTTTAAATCGTTAACAGGTCACTGTCGTGGCAAACACACAATAAACATTATGTCTCCAGGGGCAACACCCGAGTGAGGAAACTAGTTAATTTGTATATTTGGAAGAACTTTTTCTTTTGTAGTTTGCGGTCATTTTGGTAGATAGAGACTCGATTGCTGGAGATGTTGTTCCTTATATTAAGCCATCAAATAAGGTACCAAAGCAAGATTACATTGTATTTCCCTTTCCATAAAGGTTTTAATGCAACATACATACCCGTGTCATGTTAGAAAAAGGTCAAAAAAATAAAATAAAATAAAAGACAGTCACAAGTCATTATCACGTCATTAGTTTGACATTTGGATAGATTTCACTAAATATAATTTTTAGAAAGATCGATCATATATTCATATTTACCACAAGAATTTGAAAGTTCGAATTCGTTTAGCTAAAATTGTTACCAAGTGAATGTTCGAAAAAAAAATAGCCCTCATTTTTCCTAAAAACCAAAATGACCTAATCAGGTCATCACGTGTTTTTAACATCACAAAAAGTTTTGCATATATAGCTTACTTTACTAATCGTGGATCAATCTAGATTATAATCTTTTATATAAACGGGAGGTTTATATAAGTTCACTATCATAAGATAAAAACCAGGAATCAATTTGTGTTTTAGAACACTAGACGCATGTCCGCGCGATGCAGCGACAATGATGGTAGTGGCGGCGGTGTAGTGAAGGCGGTGGTGGCTGCGGCGGTGGCGATGGTGGTGGTGTGGTTATTAATGTAAAAGGGGTAGTGTAGTTATTTTAGAAATTAAATGGTAGATGTTGTATTTTAATTTCATTAAGAGTATATTGGGTATTCAATAGAATCATGGATAGTGTTAGTTATATTAGTAAGGTCGTTTTAGGTATTTCAAAGATAGAAAGTTTAAAAAGAGGGGTGGGGTAGTTTGTTTTATAAGGGAGTAAAGATATAAAATGGATGGTTAAAGTTGGATGATTGAGAAAATGAAAATCATAAACTATGCTTCAAATCTATGTGGACACTTCAAATAATTTAGTTACACTATAAGTTAAGTTTTTTGTTCTGTTTTTAGTTGTTTCTTTTGTGTACTATAAGTATTATTAGATTTAAAAAAAAAAATTAGATGTAGTATCTAAATGTTAATACGAAATTGCAATTGTATTGTATATTGTATATAGTATATAATATAATAAAGTTAATGTTATAACCACTTGGTCATAGATCAAGTAACCACATGCCACTATTTATGCAGACCTAATTGTTGGGAAGCTTAACAAAAATTTGGTGCGGGTTCGATTATTGTTTTATACCGGATTTAATCGACTCCATGTGATGGTATCCGTTCAGGTGCATTTATCTCGGTACACTAAAACTATGGCCGGCTTAGAGGTGAGACGAAGTGGGTGATCGCCTGAGGCCCGATTTTTAGGGGGCCTGATTCTTTAATTTTTTTTATGATATATATAAAAACTATATATGTAATCAACTAAGTTCATTACAAATCTTAAGAATCATCCAAAAACTAAAACATATAATTTAACTTATATATAAAAAAAAGCCACTTATACCCTTGTCGTAAATAAAATAAAAAAATATTGAACACAACGCCTCACTTAACATCTTAAAAAACAAAGTACACTGCAAGCAATTGTCACTGTCATATTTTTCTCTTTTTATTGGAAGGTAATAATTATTTTATATAATATAATATATATCTATACTGCATTATAAATCAAATGGATGGTGACTTAATTATCAAAAATTTTAAACACGTCTTTATTAATCATTTCATTTAATATCATATTTATAACTATATTATTTATATATTAATTAATTATATATTATTTTTATATTAATTTACATAATCAATTTTAAATATTCTAGCAATAACAACAAACACATTTTTTATATACCCGTGTGTTATACAATCTAGAACCAGCGGTTAGCGAAACCGGATTCTGACCACCATTACCTTTTGATGCATGTACTAAATGAAGTTTACGAATTTCATATATATTATAATTTAAAATTTTTAAAAAACCATCCACCACCACGCATACATTTCTAATCATTAATTAACAAAGCAAACATACCAATGTATTTTCTTGAACGTGTTTTTCTTATTTCGGAAGTATAGATCATAGATTGATTTTTCTTTTCTTTTTCTCTAGCTTTTATTTACTTTTATATCTTTAAATTGTTTATTGTTATTTATGTTATTGTTTGATTTTATATCTCTAAATATTTTTCTTTTAACTTTCAAGTTTTGTCGTTGATTTATTTAGTTTATATATAATATAATGTACGAATATGGATTATGTTAATTGACATAATTTAGAAATAGAATTGGGTGTTTTGAATTTAGATTTGATTTATAATGGTTTAATTTTAACTGTACGTTTAATTACTGATTGTTATGTTTATTGATATAATATTTATCATTCGTTTTTAGAAAATAGTTTATATAATATGTTGCGCCTAGCATAGGGGCTATTTTTTTTGTTGGCTCAGCCTAGGTTCAAAAATCCTCAAAGACGACCCTGACTAAAACCTTGCAGGATGGTTGTGTAAGTACCAATGCGATACAAGGGATTAAAGAGTTTTTTCCGATTTAAAAAAAACATTTAATGTTGTCATAAATATATTTTAATGTTTGTTTGCATGAAAGGTTTGGTTGGTCGTTTGATTCTAAATGTTTAGAAAGTAGGTGGTGATTTTCTATTTATTAGGCAATACATATTTCTTTTATCCTATAGATGATATAACATACTGTTAAGACTGTGATTCATTGGGATGACTTAGACGTTGACATCAGTCATCAGCAAGCCTCAGTGATCACAACACAACAATAAGATTGTTGATCTTATCTCATTTGTTGTAAGTCAAAAATAAGAGGGAAATAGAAAAAAAATGACTTGGTGCCAAATGATCACATAACTAACACCAAACAGTCATGTGACATACTTTATCCGTTTATGAAAAAAGACAAAGATGTGTAAGTCTGCACCATGTGGGTTCTTTTTCACTTAAAATGACAAAATAACAAGAAGACAATTCAGAAGCATTAAATGTTAAAATACTTCACCAATGGAATGTTGACATCCATCTTGACATCAACATCCAAGGCCTCAAAAAATGTTGTCTTTCTCTCACTATAAAAGGCAACCTTGTGAAGACAAAGTTCTTGTTCGTCCACTGTTTTTATTGTGTGTATTTTGCCTTTAAAATTTACATGAATTTTCAAATTGTAAACCCGTTTAAGTCTTAATTAGTCTAGATTATGTTACTAGTTAGTCTAGTGATAAATATATTCATTGTAGTTAAGTTATTCTATCTAACTATACACTGTAATACACTTCGTTATAATAGAATACAACATATGACTTGAATATATTTAGATCTTATTTTATTTATTTATTGTCTTATAAGTTGTTTAATTACTTAAGTTGTACAAATTTAGGAACCAACACATACACAAAATTGTAATATCTTGTACATGTGTGTAACTTGTGATGACAACGTTAAATTACTTCGAATGATTTTGTGTTTAGTGGTATTTTTAATTGTTGTTATATTTATCAAGAATAATACTTAACATAATTATTAATTTTATTGGTTTTGTAAAAGGTAGTGTATGTTAAAGAAAAATATTAAATTGACTAATTCTGTAAGTCCATAAATATGCTAAAAATTGATGCTGACACATGATAGGATTAATGGTTAAGTTTTAAAAAGGAAAAAAACAATGACTTTATGTAAAAAAAATTTATCTAAATTTTATTCACTCATCATGTAATATGTTAACATTAGATTTTTAAATATATTTATAGGCATACCAATTGATCTTATGTAACTCGCATGTTAAATATTGTAGATTGATTTGACTAATTTGATGGAACTTCGGTCAACATATGCAATGACAAATATTATGAAGATGTAATTAGGATAGTATTGAAATACTTTTAAAGCTAAAAAGTGCTTTTATATTTATTTGAATTTGACATTTATTCTATGTCGAAATGCATATGGTTGGTTCATTTAAACTTAGAATTATTATGTCTTAATGTAATTGAAAATTCAATAGTGAATAACAAAAAAGCCTTCATTCGATGGTGAATTTAATCACGTTTATGGTTTGATTAAATATTTAAGAGGGTTGGCATCCCACCACTCAATATTTTTCCACCAGATACTCCCAACCAATCCCCTTATATCATATCAGTTACCCCTCACTTATACCACATTTCATTATTTCATTAGCATTGCACCACTCATCCACCACTCACTACAATTTTCATTTATATTTAAACTTCAAATTATATTAAAACTAAAACATTACATAATAATAATAAAAACATAAAAACTACAAATCTTAAAATTAAAAAAAATTAAAAAACTATAAATCCTAAAAATAAAATAAAAACTACAAATCCTAAAATAAAAAAAAACTACAAATCGGCATCGATTCACTGATGTGCGAATTATTTTGAGTGTTTGATTTTCGTTGGTGGACACAGTGTCCACCGTCGTGTCTTCACCGATATTTTGTTGCCACATTTCGGCATGCGAAAACGCCTCCCCCAACGCAAAATGGGCATCATAAATCATCCCAATTGCTTTATCAACCATGTCGATCTCCTCTTGTACGTATGTAATATAAAGTTGTTCAAGGTAGGTATTCTTCCGTCCTGGCGCTCGTATTTCTTGTATTTCCGCCTTGCATCCATCCTTCTTCGCCTGTAATTTCTTTATCACTTTTCATAGGTCGTTTTGGCAATGACTGTCGTCTAACATATCCAACTGCATCGAGTTTTTGACGTCGAAAACTGTCATTTGTGCCCTATTGTTCGAAGACGAGGAAGCCATTGTAGTTGTGAGAATGTTTTTTTTTTTGATGAATGTTTGTGTGTGTATTTTGTGTAGTGGGAGATTGTTTGATTGTTTAGTGTGTGTATACTTGTAAACTTAAAAATTTTCTTTGTAATATATATATATATCATATATGTTAACCGTTTGAGTAGGAAAAAAATAATAATTCTGAAACTAGTTGTTTAGCTCGCAACGGTCATCTTCCATTTAGTCTTTCCCGCGCATTAAACTTCCACGCGAGTCTTCAAGTTGCACCATCCACAATTCATGGTGGCGGTGTGCATGAGGGTTACCGCGGAGACAATTCGTGTTTGTTTCGTACGTTGACAACCCTCTTATAGTGTATGGAAAAATAAATTACCTAGATACCCTCAATTAATTATATTTTACTTTTTAAAATTATATATTTATCTTTTTACGTCATTTTAGATTCATAAGCTACAATTTCCAACTAAGTTTCCAAACACATATACTATAAGCTCTAGCTACACACTATCATTTATAAACTCCACCTACTAGTAAGTTTTGAAAAAATACCTATAAATGAAATTAATTTTCAAACCTGTTAGTTTGTTTTGAAAAATCATGAAGTTTATTTGACAATTTTCATTAGGAGTTGGTTCAATTTTCACGTTTTAAAAAATTAAAACAAGAATTGAGATAAGGATGGATGGGCAGATGGCTAGAAATAAGAGACGATAGTAAACCACGGGCTACACCGGCCACATACTGCGGTCGTGGGCTCCTGGCCCACTATCTTCACACATTGTTAAACTTGGATTATTATAGTTTGCGGATATGGTTAATTTATTTATACACGTATAAAATTATTGTATTTTAGTAGTTTTTATACATTTTTAAGAAGTGTTAAAAATTATATTCATGATACTTTTACATATGTCTGATTGTCTGAACAAATTGGACATAGCTCTCGAAGCTATGTTTAAATTTTTTCTTAAACTTTATAGAATTGAAACTCAAAAAGTTACATGATTGAGCCGTTTATAAACTCAATTTTTTGGTATAATAACAAACTTCTTTTTCGATTCTCTTATAACCAGTTGTTCTTGAGTTTTGTTTTTATTCAATATCGTTATGCGATTTAATTCCTCGCATTTTAATTTAGTGTTAGTTGTGGTTTTTCATAAGATATTTAGTTTTGATAAACATAGCCCATTGATTGTATTTAATTTTCTAGAATACGAATAAAAATATAGGTTTTAATGATGATAGCCATATGATGTAATTACATGCTTAAAAAATTGTATAAAATTGTTAGAAAATCAGGTGCTCGATAAGTAGAGATGATGGTATAACTTTTTGAACATGTAATAACTTTATGATGATCTTTGTGGGTATGAATAGGTACCTGAGCCTTGTTTTGATATTGGGAAATGATAAAAAAAAAATTAAAATTTAACCTAAAAATTCTCTTGAAATCATAAGATGATTACATGTGGATTCCACTAAATCTCTTTATTAATTTTATCCCTTGATTTTTTCATATGTCATCATCTTGTATTTAAGAAGATCTTTAAGCTATTCTTTTAATAGGATTTATCGTTTCCTTTTAACATATAAATAATCACCTAGACTTTGTTGGTTTCCATATTCATTGAGTATGTGAATCTCTGCCCTAAATTCTAGAGTCTTTGCCAGTTGCTCCTACTCACAATGAACATGATCTTAAATTGGGTCGAATATATCATTCACTTAACAAACATCTCTATCTCTATACAAGGACTCGAACCTTGTACCTCGCGTTTGCAAGTAGTGCATCAATGCCATCTGATCTATAATCAGATTTGTTTAATTTGTTGCAGCCCATGGTCTTTATTCGTTCCTCATTAATACAAACAACTAATATCATACCATCATAAACCCTAACAATCTCACACCCACGATTTATTGCCTCCATCTCCAAAATTATTACAAATTATCTTTAAAAAATGACAAGATTGTATCATATCCGACAGCAAGCATACGTGATCCTCAAAGAATCTTTAAATAAATTATGTTTTGGATGTTCTTGGTTTTTTGATAATTGGTATACGTGATCCTCAAAGAATCTTTAAATCTTTAAATAAATTATGTTTTGGATGTTCTAGGTTTTGAATACTTGATACGTGCCAATATTATATATAGAGATTTAATTTTATTAGTTTATGAAATAATTGGTATTTTTTTTTCATATCAATTTGTCTTTAGGCTACACTATGTGATATTACTAAAATATTTATGAGAAGCATTTATCAAGTTGTTAACGAATAAATCAATAATGATCAGTTTTACATTTGCCTAAAACTAAATTAATCAGTTGGTTTTTCTTGGTATGGTATAACATAACTATCCTTAGTTTGGCCCGTTTCCCTTTTTGTCCCTTTTTACTTGATATATTGTAGATAAGAATACATCTCAATTGACCCATTCAAATTGGGTGAAAATTGCCACCTTGATAATTGTAAAGGACCTTGATTTTTTTATTTTTTTTCTATTTTTGCAGAACTTGAAGTCCAATTTGACATTATGAAGGCTCGGTACTCTACCCCCGACCCTTATTGCATTTAGAGGTCATATTCAACCCATTGACCCGTCGTGGAACTTGCTAGGCTTCGGCTACCAAAATAAAACAAGCATCGACAGTGTAAAGAAAGCCGTTGTAATCCACTACAACGGTCAGTCAAAACCATGGCAAGATATAGGCTTTGAGCACCTTCGCCCTTTTTGGTCAAAATATGTTAATTACTCCAATGACTTTGTCAAGAATTGTCATATCTTGGAGTAGTGGTTAATCTCTTGAGGTTGTGTGCATAAGCAAAACGATGGGCAATTTTGTCAATATTCATTTGAATTGAGAAACATGATATCAGCCAATTTGGCAGTTGGCAAATGAAACTACTCTAAGAGCTCGATCTGCTGCTTTCCCACCTGGGAAAGAAGACAGGCCCACATCAAGAGCACTTAGTACAAGAGGATCGATCCTTTTGACCTTTAACACAACATCCTCCCTTTTTTAAGCTTCCAACGTATATCTTAGCCCATATGATGTTATATAACATATACTTTTACATAATTGGGTCAACAATAGACTTTTTTTTATTAACATGAATTCAAATCAACTTTTTTTTTTTATATAACTTTTTAAACAAACCCAACCTCATTTCTATATAGTACGTATGAAATAACAAACATGATAGAATTCGGTGTAGTCTCAATGTCATTTGTTATTGTTATCATGAGTTCTATTCTTACATTTTTTTTCTTTCTTTCATGTTTCCCTTATGCAGGCATTGATATAAGCACTTCAAAAAGACAGATAATCAGAGACAAAAACAGATGCATATCAGATATCACGAGCGACAGAAACAGAGCAACTTGCTATAACCTTCAAGCAACCTTTTGTGAACATATCTATGGTCTGTTACATACAAAAGTCATGGCATTGTATGTAACTAAAACCAGATACTAACTTATGTGAACAAACTCATATTAGCATCTATTAACGGATGGTAAAAGTGAATGCATCAGTAGTTCGTTAAATGTTGCATTCATACTTCTTACATGTCAAAAAAACATGCAATAGCATAAATAAGCGCCACACAATGCGCGGCATGATCTACCTAGTTATATCAAAAATTAAAGAAGTGAATTGTTAATAATATCTTACTTTATATATCTCTATAATAAATAAAAGAAAATTGTAATGACATCAACATTTTATAAAAATAACTTATTTGGCGCTCTAAATCTCCTCTCAAAGATTATTTTCTTTTATTTATTTAATTTATGATGTCATAATTTTCCATCATTTGATTTTTCCACATCAGCATTTTTTAAATTTAACTTATTTGGCAACTCTAAATCTTCTCTTAAAGATCATTTTCGTTTCATTTATTTAATTTACGATGTCATAATTTTTCATTATTTGATTTTTCCATCATTTGATATTCTTAAAATTTAGTTCATTTTTATTTTTATTATTTATGATGTCATTTTCTTTGAAAAAAATATTTTTATTCTTTTTTTCAAAACTCTAATAATTCATATATGGTCTTTTACATTTTAGTCATCTAAACAACTTTGTTATAACAGATTTTTTAAACTTATTCGCGTATTACACGGGTTGATACGCTAGTATATATTTATTTTATACTTTATTCTTTTGTTACCTTTTAATTTAGGTTATTCCTTTTGTCACCTTTTCTAATTTGCCCCTTCAACTTATTTTTCTATAAATTTTAATCTTTAGTTTTTGCTTGACATTTTCATCGAGTTCCCTGACGCAAAACACAGGTACAATAAACCTTGTTTTAGTCAATCGACATTTTCCTTTTTGGCCATAATATTGCATAGTATTTTAGCAATAATAAAATATGATAAATAATAAAATAGAATATTCCAGTAGTAAATCTTTTTAAGGGCAATTGCATATATCCTCCCTCTAAACTTACAAAATTACATAAATTTTCAAATCATGCGTAAAGAACATTATTTTGCACTAAAAACTTGTCTTGTCGGTATATTTGCAATTTTAAAAGTTTGGGAGATGATATATCCATTTTCCCCATCCTTTTATAGGTTATTAATTTATCATGTTATCAAACTATAAAACTATTTTTTGATTTGTAAATTCACATCTATAATGTCTAAAGCTTATCAAAATTTAATAAAGGATATTAACAACAAATTATGAAAAGATTTATAAGCATGAACCTTTCTTAAGCCACGTCATTATAAAACTATATCACATTATGTAATAATAGTTTATAAACCATCCTTAACTATTTATAAACCGACAATTATGAATGTCCTTATTCATTTATATATATAAACCTTGTAAATACTATAACTAAGATTTGAGACTATAACCCATTTTGTTAGAGATGGTAAAGCATATATACCAAACATTTGAAGAATAGATCAAAACAAACAGTTTAAAATGGGTCAAATTGTCCAACTTCGTCATATGGTAGAGCGCTCGCTTCGCATGCGAGAGGCACGGGGTTCGATTCCCCGCATCTCCATTTTCTGTTAGATTTTATTATTATTTTTTACGTTTGCATCACATATTTTTGGATAGTAAGTCGAGTATATATTATACAACCACCAGAAAGCTAGACTTCATAATTAAGATAACCACAAACTACAAATATAAACAAAAAAAGACGTTCATGGTTATAGTAACACACATTATTATAAACCAAAACTAAGGGCTAAAGCAATCAACAAGCATAGACACGCCAGCCTCCGAGTAAGCCAACGACGGTGGTCCATTAACTCGCTTGAGTAACGCCTGCGACCAGACCGAATACTGCTTAGCCAAGTCTGCTTCAAATGTGCTCGATGAGCCATGTTTCTGATCAGTCTCATGACCCTTGTTATCGTTATTGTTGCTCTTCAGCTTCTTCATCTCGCTAGTCCACATATCAATTAGCCCAGACATGATTTCTTTTCAATATTTGTTCGTGTGTGTGTGTGTTTTGTTTTTTGTTTGTTTGATGTTTTGGGATGCAAATTGAAGAGTATAAATAGTTTCACTGAACTAAGTTCTGAACTGTGTGCTGTTGGTAATAAAACAAGGGGCGGTTTTTTTTTGTTTTTTGTTTATAATATTATTTGTACAAAAGCCATTGTTTCTGAGTTAAATCCATCAAACCAAACCGTCAACTGTCACTTTGTTGGTCTCACATTTTTTATATTGTTTTTTGATAGCGATAATCTATTTTATTTTATTTTATTTTTTAGTATGTGGAGTTTTTCGTTCCAAATACTTTTACAAGTTTTTGAGACTTTAATCGTTTAAATATTGATTCCAAATATATTGAAGTATAGTTAAATGTTTAAAATGATTATCGAGTTAAGCATTTTATAAAATCGGCAACATATATATAATTCAAAAATAAAGATAAGTATTTAAAATGATTATGAATTATCTGGTCAAACTTAAAAGATTAAAACATTATTAACTATGCATACAAAATAAGAATACATTGCTAATTAGCTAGAAATGTGCATAACCACCAAAAACTCAAACCTTGACCTTAACCTTAACAGAAATAGCTCAGCTAATGGCAAAACTGATGATTAGGTTTTGGGTTTTGCAATTAACTGTTATGTTAAGATAGATTCGGGTTTGTCCGAAAAAACAAACTACCATTACCGAACCGCTCTGAATTGTGTGTGTTTAACTGTTAATATCATCTATTTTTGTGTTTGTATGTCCGTTTGAACAATTTTTAATTATTGAATCATGCGTTTGTTAGTATGTTTCAACTTTCAAGTGTTTATGTGCATGTCAATAACGTGTAAGTGGATCAGAATGTATTGGTGCCTTGTTGAGGGCAGAAAAACTAATTTCAGGGCCAACGCCCATAACGCTCTTTTTCTCAACCATTTTCTCAAAGTTTTTTCAAGAATGAGAAAAGTGGTATTGTGTCAGATACAATTGACACCAAGGTTCGAATCACTTTCCATGGGTGATATTGTGTCAATGCTTGGAGCTTGGAATGATGAGGATGTCATTTTCAGAATGAAAAAACAGGGGATTGAGTTTCAAAATGGAAGAACAGGGGATTTATTTTTTTTTTGATTTAGTAATTATTATTATATATATATATGGCTAACACAACTAAGAGAAAAAATTAATCTTAACTTTTAATCTAAGCCATTTAAATTAATAAGTAAAACAATCTTGGCCCTTAAAACTAAAAGTCAACTCTCTATAAAAGTAAACACTTCTTTTTTACAATTAAGTTATGTGACAACTAATTAAATCAATTCCACCTTTAAATTAATGCTTGC
>JAOEHQ010032379.1:0-13118 GCA_025447715.1 Asclepias incarnata | reverse complement strand
GTGTATAACTAATTATCATTATTTAAGTGTTTAACAACACATTGATCCGTCAAAATCGAGAAAATCACACTTTTTGTGTTTTGCATCCATCTTGGATGCATATTCATCAAGATCGATGCAAAAATAAAAAATGTGATTTTGTCAATTTTGACGGATCAATATGTTGTTAAACACTTAAATAATGATAATTAGTTATATACTATCTTAGTTTTATAAACTTATAATGCATTAAAATGAAGTTTTTGAGTATTCTTACGTGTTCTCACTTTAAAGATGTTCTCACTGGAAAGTCACCTTATATATAATAATAATAATAATAATAATAATAATAATAGTAATAATATTAATAATAATAAATCGTAATTTCATTTACATAAATAATTAGATTCGCACACAATACCAAATTAAAGATAATAAAAATGACGTTTTAATCTTTGGATCCTAGCCAACTCTCAAGGAAATGACCACCACCACCACCACCCATTTTGCTAGGGGCCAAAAGTGAATGCCAAATAGGACCACTAATAAGCCACATCATTCTTACTGTTAAGTGATGTCTTAATACAAGTTTATGATAGTGTTTTTTTTTTGGTTTTGGAGTCAAACTGTTACCAAATATATATATAGGTTATATATCTACATTATTGTCAATGACTTTACAGCATTCATCTCATAATAATTCGAAGTACAATATTCAACTTTAATAATAGTTTGACAAAAAATTAAATACTACTTGAACATCTAATATATTATTCAAGAAAACAAAACTTAAAAAACTTGTTAGCCATAATGAATCACTTCGGCCAATGTGGGGTTAACTCATTTGGTAAAGGCTTATGTCATTCGGAGAGAATTCCAATGTGCAATCCCCGACATATGTATATTTAGAAATATTTAAAATAGTTTAGGAGTAAAAGTAAAATTGATGTAACGGTTCATTGTTAAAAAAAAAAGTAATGAATCATGCCAATTTTAATTTATTGGTTATATTTGGGTGGGGGGGTGGGGGGAATCAACATAAAGGTGAAAAATAATAATAATGTGTCATATTATATATACATAAATGTGTCATATCATATTATATATATGGAAATATAGTTGTATTCATTTTAAGACACAAAAATGGTTATCATTTCTTTTTTGCTTTTTGGGAAATTCATGTTTTAATAGTAGATTTACTATTGGTATTGCATAAAGTACAACTGTTTGTTGTTAGGAATGAGACACAAGATCAAGATATGACAAGTGCATGTGGAGTAAAGAAAAAGAAATTCAACTAAATCTTGGAAAACTTCATTTTTCTATGATTCAACAAAAAGCAAATCCACTATTCCACTGTCTTGTATAACATAACATATTGCTTTTGACTTTCAAAGAGTTTAACTGGTTAGTTTCTAACTACAAAATTTAACTATATTAATTCATGTTGGTTGTTAATATTAATATTATAAATAATTCATTGAAACCTACCTTAACAACTTAGTAAAAGATATACTAAAACAGATATGTATTTGAGATTTTGAGTACATCTTATCGCTTATGCAGGGATTGAGTACTGTTGTTGTTGCTATAGATATCGCTTATGCAGGGATTGAGTACTGTTGTTGCTGTAGATATGTATTTATGTATTTATATATGTATGTATTATGGTTACCTGAGAGTGTAGATACAGTCTTCAAAGCTTTTCTCTTATCTCTATCATCATGCAAATCCAACTTTAATATGCACTTCTGAAATTTAAATACAGAAAATGAGTCAAAAAGTATTAAATTATATGATTGTCAATTTATTATCAGAAAGAACAAGATTAAACAGAAAGTGTTTTTCTTTTTACAAATTTTTCTTTTTTTAATTTTTTTCAAAGCTATTTACAAAGTTTCTAAAAACAAGATATCAGAATCCCTTCAAGAATCTGAACTTGAAAGAATAAAAAGTACATTATATATATAAATTTTCTAATGAATATTCTAAATTCTGAACATAAAGAAAGCTGTGTAAAAGCAGATAGAGGATTCTATTTTAAAACTAGAATTTAAAAACATGTCAAGAATTATATGGAAACATATTAAACAATATTAAGGAATAAAAAGAATTGTACCTTCATGTGGATATATATAAAGATGAGAGAATTGGAGATCAGAAAAGAAAAGAAAAGAAAAAAAAGTTGAGAAAGAGAGGGAGGAACTATAAAATGAATATGAATAATGATTTGTTGAAAAGGGAAGAAGATTTATGGACAGGAGAATGAAAATTCGAATCAAAACAAGAATTTGCATACTAGGAGAGAGAAATAAGACACCATATTGTCAAATACTCGATGGCTTTTAAAAATATTAGTAGATTTTTTTTAATATATATTAAGAATAAACAATTAGAATTATAAGTACTATTCATTTGTTTACTTTTACTTGTAGTCGTACGATTTTAGATAATTATGAACTATATAAAGTTGGTGCATACATGTATGTTGCAAAATATATCACAAAGTTGACTAACCTATAATATACGGTAGAAAAATAATATATATGGTCAAAATTCATAAGATTAAATATTTTTAAGAAGAAGATCAAGATACATAATAAAATTAAATGTGAAAATAAGAAGAAAAAAGATGAAATACATGTGTTAACAGTTGATTTGTTTTTCATCTTTAAGTTTATGAATTTTAAGTCTATATATCATTACTCAATACATTATACTAATCACTAAGACCATTTATTTCGCTAGATGTGTCTACCATTTTCAACTAGTCAAACTCAAATACATCAAAATAATCTTTTGACTCACAACTATCACTCCCGGATCGTATTTTTTTCGTTGATGGTTCCCATTAATTTAAAAATCTTATTTTAAAATTCAACAAAATATTTACATTTGGCATCAACGACACCCGTGAATAGGCTACACGGTTGGCACGTCACCTGCGCCAACCTACCACACCCATAAATAAGTTGGATGCTTGACACGTGTCTTGATCCAACTACCCATCGCGACCGATAAATGCTCAACCCGCAACCATTTGTGACACGTAACTACCACACTCGCAAATAGGCTAGATGATAGACACGTCACCTACGACCAACTACCACACCCACGAGACTGACACGTGTCTTGATCCAACTACCAATTCGCGACCAATAAATGCTCCACCCGTGACCAACCGCGATGCCACCTACCACACCCGTGATGCCACCTACAACATCCACGACCATCCATGACCCTGCCTATCACACCCGCGACCACCCACCTACGAAAATTTTGAATTTTTTTTTTAAATCTATAACTCAAAATACCCTTTAAAAATTGTAGGACCACCCACGAAAAAAGTACAACCTACAAGTCAAAGTCATAGGTCAAAGGATTATTTTGATATAAATGAATTTGTCTAGGTTAAAATGGTGAATAAATCTAGTGAAAATGATGGTCTTGGTAATTTCCTCTTATATTATATACTAGATTATGTCCAGTGTTAACATACGGACACCTTTAAGCCACATTTAGACTTAGAACTTAGAATAAAGCAAAAAATTTAACGACTATTAGTTGGTTAGTTGTGATCTAAATTTGATAAAAAGAAAAAAAAATTCATTTACGATCATTTAATATCTGAAAAATATATTTTGTAGACAAAAGAATTTAACTTCTCATTTATTACTTGTTTTATCCTTCATAAAAATATAAATAGAATAGAATAGAATATTCTGTAAATAAGACAACATTAAAAAAAATATATTTCTTTTCGAAATTTACATATTTGATAAAATCAAAATATGTATTTGACCTTTTAGCTATATTTTAAGTTTATTTTTATATTTAGAATTTTTTTGGTTCATTAGAATATTTTGGTTATTTTATATATGATAAAATCAAAATATGTTCATTTCAATTAAGTAATTAGTGATTGGGAAAAACAAAAGGTATTTTCCTTTGATAGAAAGAAAGACAATTAGTTACACGAACGGTCCTTATGATTTGTTCAATATTACATATTTCATTCTTACTTTTTAAAAGTTACACCGAGCGTTCTCAAGTATACAACTTTGCACATCCATAGTCCAAAAGTTAATGATGGTTAAAATGTTCCGTTAATTCAGCCCATGTGCCTTGCACATGAGAAAAAATTTGTCTTTTTTTTATTATTAATTATTATATCTTTTTTCTCTCCTCAAATCCTTCACTTTTAAGAAAATTGAGTTCGTATTTTAGGAATAAATTAATTCGTTAAAGACACTTAACAAGTGCACTAGAGGCACATTTTAAATATAAAAAAATCCCTTTTTTAATGATTTTCTTTTCTAATGCTTTTGCGGTAAATTCTTTTTAAAATGGATTAATCCCCATAACTTATACTATTGATTTCTTGGAATGTTCCCTTCCAAGAAGAACCAATTGATATATGTCTTGTACACATTCTAAAAAGAACTCCTTTTCCAAAACTATAGAAATCTTGGATGTCAAAACTTCTATCCAGTGTATACTTGCATATACATTCTGAATACACTTCACATTCAAAACATTCTTTACAATCTTATTTGAAGCATAAAACATACACTATGACACCTTTAATCTTTATCTCCTGCTTGTTAGCGACTGTAACGATTGATGACCCCGTATATGAACCTCCAATCATAGACCCCTGAAGCTCATATTGTGGATTAATGTCTTCGGAACATACATTCGTATCCCACCATAATTCAACGGCTGATGAACATTACTTGTAGATTTTTGTATCATTAAATATGGGAAGTAATATCTCTACCACAAGTACAACATTTGATAAATATATCATATGTATATATTACTGACTTGTACATTCTGTTGTAAAAATTGTATATTATGATAAAGTAATCAAAAGTTATAATAAATTTATCATTTCCCATTAAGTATTAACTAACGAACCAAAAAATGATTTTTCGGTTCCATTCTATTGGCCTCCGTCGAGTTTTGTGATCAATTTCTTAACAATCTCGTGTTGATACCATTTGGTATTGAACTATTGATAACCACAAACCATACTTGAAACAAGAAATAGTAAAAGCAAAAACATCACAACATTATAATCCATTGTCCGATATATATCCACAACCAATAAAGGAGCTAGATGTTAGCTATAAAGAATTATAGTCTAATCTTGACTAGCGATCGAAATGCATTATAGGTTGGTGTACTGGTCTAGTCTAATAACAACCCGTCAAATTATCACAACAAACCAGATAAAATCTTGTCAAATTTGACTTCGATGGGTTTATGACTATATATCGTACTACCATTCTCATTTTTATTCATGTTGATCGACTTTCCATTTTCATTTAACTCGAGTTTTTTTTAATATTTATTTATCTACTGAAATTTATTCCGAAATGGCTTTATATTTTGGATTATTTTATAATTAAGAATGCCTTTAATTATCTATTTGGTTTAATCATCCTGAAATTTCAATTCCTACGTGTATCAAAGTTATAGCTCATCAGCGCAAGAGAAAGAACACTTTAAATGAAAAAGTTGGTATAATCACAACAAAAGATTATGCTATCAAAAAGCTAGAAATCATTCTATAATAATACAGATAATCAAAATTATATTATCAACTTAACCGACATCTTAATCATTTATGATTTATGTAGTATTTTAATAAAAGAAGCTATGCTTTTTTAACGAAATAAGATCATGGATGAATTTATTTCTTAGGTCTATTTCTCACGCATCATCCCCATGTCTATTTATGGTTGGCTGTACCTTGCAATTATTGTACCTTAAACAAATTAATAGAAACAAAATGCGTCCACAAATCTAATCTAGTGTTGCAAGATATCAGGGGCCGACGAATAAATTTTAAAGGTCTTGTGCAAGATAAAATAAAAAAAAATAAAAAAAAATAATAATGGAACTAACATAATGTCCGCGTTAATGTAACGGAATGTGAGCATATTTTGTTGTTGTTTTACAATACGTAACAGTGGTTGTGGAAGACGGTTTATTATTAACAATAAATTAAGTTAATAGTTAGTTATAATAATTATGAAAACAAAGAAGTTTAATTAAATAGTTAAAGGAAAATATTGGTTAGTGTTTAAGTCAAATGGGTATAGTAGTAATTTTGGATCTTGAAAATGTAATTAAAAAAAGTTGCAAATGCTTCGTCTATAATTCCTTATAAAACATTTACAATCTTTTAAAATCCCTTAAATTTTCAAGATACGAAATATTTAAAATACTCCAATCTTTAAATGTTAATCTATATTCCTTACTAAACCATTTGATATATCTATTTTGCCTTTACATATTTACACCATCAATCTCTTAACTTCTAAAATACTTACATTACCCTCCTTTACATCAATTACCTACACTACCCGCAACCACCACCACCACCAGTCGCTAGTACTACCCTATTCGTCGTCACCACCACACCGTCGCCGCCACTGCATTGCGCGAGTACCTCTCTAGTTAAATAAAATGTCAATTAACTCACTATATTTTCCTTTTTAATTTTGGTAGTCAATTATTTATAATTTAGTCAAAGTCAACCATATATATTTCTAAAACTTTATATTTGTAATCGAAAATATCTTAATTATTATTCATACAACTAATTTCATTCCATATAAAAATTCGTAGATACATAACCAACAAAAAGTTATACCAACTTAAATCAATAAATTATCTAAAAACTCATGTCGTAAAAATAAACCGTAGCCAATGATTACTCATCTGACACGATATGTTCACTGATCCAGTCACAAAAAGCGGGCATGATAGCTAAAAATAAATTTTTAGCCAAGATGTCAAATTTAAAGTATTTTAGATGCAACATCAAAATTTTAATCATTTTGCATCAAATTTGGTCACATACTCATTTAGTTATTTCACAACTTTTTTATCAACAAATTTTCAACGTTAGTAGCTCACTTAAAAACTTGATAAACTCGTCTTATTTATTCATTTATTTATTTTTTTAACGGCAATATGTTAATAAAAAGACATCTAGCAAATCACTAGACGCCAAAAGTACAACAACAAATACAAATACAATATCTAGAAACAAAACCAACGACAAGTTTCTAGATACGTCTTAGGGTTTGAACTGCGAGAATTGTAAAAAAGGTCAAAAAACTCGTGCGAATTACAGCGAGCCGAGACACGAGAAAAACTCTCACACACGGAGGTCGAGCCACCGGTTTTCACTCTGAGGTGTTTTTGATACATTCCCATATAAGCCCTAAGGACACGAACCTACACGACAAGAAGAGGATTATTTAGTCAATCCACCCACGACATTCGAATCTTTTTGCGCTTGTAAGTGAACCACGAGAAGGAGTAAGCGACTGAAAGATCGAATAAACCAATCCCCTTAGAAGGATTGGCCACCAGGGTATCCCGCAAGGGTCCTGGGGAGGGGATGTTGGCTATGGGAGGCGGGGGTTCGAATCTTCGATCCTGCCCACCCGGGTATTTACCTCTTCGCTCGTGTCGTGTTAGTCGATTCTCGGTGAACCGTGTACTGTCTGACTGCCCTTCGGGATGTTCCGGGTCTGGAGCTCACATTTCGAGTTAACAGCCGTTCAAAAAAAAAAAAATCGAATAAAGGCTCTTTACGAAAAGACCCGCTAGAAAGATAAATTCGTCTTATAGTTCAATATCGAACTCAAATAGTCTCATTTAGTATGATAAATAAATTTAATTTAGAGTAGAGCCGAATATTACATACTTTAAAGTTTAAACTCTGTTTGTAAAGCTATTTAAGTAGTAATTTTTGTTCGAGCTCAATCCGTTCTCAAAAATTATTGTGGGCTGTTTTGGATCAAGTTAACTAATCGTCTGGATTTTAAATTAGTTGTTATCAACCCACATTCAAACAAAGAAATTGAATTCGGTGGATTAAGACAGATTAGAATTCAATTGTAATACGTTTTCATAGTAGGAAGACTGGCATTTAAGACAATATTATTATTATTATTATTTTAACTGTCAAAAAGACGCTAGAGGCCAAAAAATTTACAAGCAATCTAGAGTTACAACAATAGGAAACATAATCTAGATTTTACTCGAGACTTAAACTGCTAGGTCAGCAAAATGGGTGAAAAAATTATAATCGAAACACGAAATTAAAATTATAATCGTTCATGATTTAACCAATAATATGTGTCCCTTAAAAGTTTACATGTCATACTAATTAAGATGTTTGATGATGTTGGTTATTTTTATTTTATCTATTTATTGATAATAGTTAAAATTTTATTTGAAAATGATGTAGTAGTAAGCACATGTTTTACATTCGAAAGTTGCTAGTATCATTCATCAAGCCAACGCAGCCAGCCAGCCACCATCGCCGTGCAATGTAGAAATTGATAGCTGGCTTTGTCTTACTTCTCTTATTTTTATTTTTATTTTGTCAAAACTGAGTCATTTTTCCACTATAAAAGAATTTTTAAGTTAGTATTATTTCATTAACTAAAAAGTAAAGTATCTTAATTTTAATTTTAATATATACTTAAAATAAAGTTTGTTCAGACTACTTATTAGTTCCCTAATTACTTATTAACTAAAACAATCATTTATTTTATCAAATTGATATTTGTTTATATCATAATATAATTCTTATGAATTAAAAAAACTATTAAAAGTTTTTAATAAAATTTAGAAATCTTCATTCTAAAAATAATTGGACGGGACATTATTCCCACCAACAAAAGATGGAATACTAATATTTCTCATGTTATTTAATGATTATAAATTTATTATATTAAAATCTTAATATGTTTTAAGTTAAAATTATTTTACAAACCATTTATTCACTATACGAAAGAAATCATACACTCGCGATAAGGCAGTTCTCCACTTTCGTTAGAATGGTCATGTTATATACTTTTTGACAACTTATAAAATTACTTTTTCTAGACTCGGTATTATAATTTACAAGTTAATATCACACATAACTTAAAATGTGAATTTTAAAACACATAAATGATGTATAAGTGTATAACTGGTATGTGGACACTTAAAAAGCCCAAGTTTGACGACGTACTTTTTTTTTTTTTTTTCTTATTTTGGCCGAATTTTGAAATTCGTAATCTAATATTAAATGTTACTTTAACACCAAATGTGAATTTCAAAATGGAAAAAAAACTAATAAGTTGTAGAATTCAAATCATCAGATCCAAAAAAGCCAAAAATTACATATATTTAAGAAATAAAGATTCAAAACCCGCCAATAAAAGGGATAAAGTTTGATGAAAATATATCAAGTAACTACTCCAATTAAAGAGAAAAAAAATTCATTCAAATAAAATGGCTTATTTGCTAAATAAAATTCAAAATATAATAAACACTAAAATAGTGTCTTCAAACTTTGAAGAAATGTTGTATCTCTTTGTCTCTAGTATTTTGCTAGTTGACCTTTATTTTATTTAATAAATATATTTTTGCCGTTCAAAAAAAAAAAACTTTCAAATGACATGCTAGTATAATTTTTAGAGTTAGAGTTTAATTATTGTTCGTACCATTTTACAAAAATTGAACCTATAATTGTATTAATAATAATAAAAATTTATCCGTGTATTAACACAAATACAAATCTAGTTCGTAACATATATACAAAAATTAAAGCTTTTAACCTTTTCTTAGAAGCAATTACAATAATAAATAAACACTAGCAATAAGCTACGAATGATAACTTTACTAATTAAAACGTCATTTCAATTGAGCTCATTTTACCTTTACACCGGCATTTGAATTTACGGCAAACGACACAAAATTGTATCCAATTTTATCGATTTTAAAAAGTTATCATTCTTGTTTTCGATCAATAAAAACATATCTAACTTTATAAAAACTTAAAAAGAAAGTTTTTATTTAACATTTTTATAGCGGTTCTTTTTAAGTTTTTTATATGTGGAAGAACCATGACTCCTTCTTCATCCACTGTCATGACGCGACTCGATTAGATGAATCATCATGGTACAATTTTTAAGCAATCTAGCAAGTTTTTTGCTCAAACTTCACCGAAATGTAACGGCTTTGAAAATTTCTCTCATTAGTTGTCAGAAAGTCATTTTGACTGACAGTCGGAAGTCATGAATGTTTGCAATATATTATCCACATAACTATAAATCACTTTCAAAGTTCATGTATAAAAAATTTAACAGGACCACAATTAAACATGTTTTAATAAGTTTTTTTTTATATTGATTTAGAAAGTTTGATATTTTTATGATTAAAAAGAAGTTTGCGTAACCAATATTTAAAAACTGATAAAGTTTGACACATATTTGCTCCGGAATCTACCAATAAACTAAAACATGATTGCTTTCTACTTTGATAGACATGTGGCTCTGTATTAAATCATACTTTGATCGATATGTGGCTCTGTATTAAAACATATTTTTTTAAGTTAAAGTTTAAACTATTTGTAATCATATTAAAGATAAAATGTACTTTTCGTACTTTACAATGATTTTTTTTTATTATTTTTTGAACGATCAATCAATAATTTCATTAAACTCCAAATTAAGCAGGGTACTGATATCCAATACAATTTGCCATCCCCCTATTATACTAAAGGAGTAATAAGGCTGATGTCAAAATATCCTATTTGGCAAGCAAAGAGACATGCCAACTCATAAAGTTCACACACTTGCATACCTCACTATGTGTAAACGGAGAATCACGGTGTTAAGCAAATTAACGGAGCTGTGGTTGGCTGCAGCAATCTGAGTACATTCTGAACAAAGGCAGGGAAATGAAATGCTTTTAATTAAATGGATGCAGGCTTTTATATATAAAACAACTTTTTGTGGGTTTCAAGAATTCAAAATTGAAAATTTGATGAAGCTTTCATGAGAAATACTCAGATTCAAAAAATGAATCCTCTCTCTTTTCCAGACACATCTACCAATTGAAAAAATAAATCTCCCAAATGAATTCAAAAGATAAAATCTCATCAAAAATGGGGTTACTTTTATTTCAGATTTACAGATATTTGGAGGTATGTTTTATATATATATACACGTGTATGTTATATATATATATATATATATATACACACACGTATATGTTATATATATGGGTTAATCTTCAGTTTCTTTTTTTTCATTATAGATCTAAAATAGGCTTCTTCTTCCTTTTCGGGTTTCAATATATATATATATATGTGTGTGTGTGTGTGTGTGTAAGTTAATCTTCGGGTTCTTTTTCATCTGCTTTAACATGGGTTTTTGAGATTTTTACTGGGTTTTTGATTTGTGTTGTTTTTGCTTTAACTATTAGGAAAAAAGATCATTACTTGAAATAGGCGAAATTTATGCTATAGATTTTGACCATATAGTTCTGTTGATGTTGCTTCAGATTTCATATTCCTTTGTGGGTTTGGTGTTCATATATGTTACTGAGATTATTTTCATTGAATAGGATGCTATTAAGACTGCACTTTCACTTGGGGCTATTGACCACGAGATCTGATGGATTGCAATCTCTGGAAAAAGGAGAACTGCCAAGACAGTTATGGCACGAGGGTTACATGCAATTCTGCCTCCTATCGATATAGTTGTTGGTTCAACTTCAAATGCATGACCCAAGTAATGTGTTCTCAGTTGTGTTCATTCCTATTGCTTGATTCTGTCCCGAGAAACTTCACTCTGCCTTTTAATTTGGTATGCTTCATTCTTTTACTAATGTGTATTACTTTTTTTGTGTCATAGAATGTGCAGGGATAACAGGTATGTTTATTTGGTGTTCATTCTTTGTTTTCTCGATCTACAGTCGTGGCTACAACACACCACCAGCAGCTCAAGTATGTTTATTTCAGATTTGATACAGGTATGTTTATTACAGGTTGATTTCTTTTGGATTATAAGATTTTTTATTCTTTTTTTTACAAAGTAAAACTTATAGTTTTAGTTTCCTTCCTTTATGAAGATAACTTGTATAAGTGAGATTTTTTGTTTGGATTGAATAAATATGATGATTTTTACGATCCTATGGTATTTTAAGAGATTTTTCGATTTTGAGAGATGAAGATGATGAAAAGGTAAAAAAAAATTTCCCCCGATTTATGTGTTTACTACTTATCCCACCAAATTCCATTTTGTGTATTTCAAATTCTAATGTTAAACTTGGAATTTTTTAAAGGGTTTTTTATGTTTTCGGTTATTATTCTCTATAGCAGGCAGAATACCAAAAAATAATGGAGGGAAATCTGACTTTGGATATTGACGGAAGACCCTTTAGAAGCATCCAATCCAACAAAGAAACTTGCAGGTAAAATCTCCATCTTCAGTGCTTGAAACTTTTTTAAATGATATTTTTGGGTCTGTTTTAAGCGCTATTTTCTTGGGTTTTTTGTTTTCATAGAGAGAAACCAGAATACACATCCGACCATGTGAATGACCATCCTTCCAGTGATTCACGGTAGTGGTACAAAATGGGTTACATGGCTTAAAACATCCGACCACGTGAATGACCATCCTTCCAGTGATTCATGGTCTCGATACAGCAAAATACCCGTTAACAGGATGTTATAACTCCTGATGTTACATACTTTGTCTTTAATCAGCTATACATCGAGTTGCCTCACGTTGATGCTTTAGAGAGACAGAGAGTGAGCTTGCGGGCATTAGTAAGTTGGTAGATATTAGTGGTAATGGTTACAACCTTATTGTTAGTAGCTATTACTTTGAAAGAGGTGTAATTCTTATGGTTTAATGGTTGTGTTGTGGATGGTCCCTTGAAATGGTGTGGTGAAATTTTTGCTATACAGGTCGGCTATACGAATGAGACCATTAACCAATATGGAGAAGATGGCACAAGGGTATACTATAAACAACGAGTATCTATACAATTTGGCATGGTATAAGTAATCGATTAACTTTTTTAATATCTACAAGATTTTATAAATTCTTGAGCTGACAATTTGACATATAAGCTAATAAAAGTGTGTTATTTTTTGCAGTTTAGAGAGGGTCACCTTGGCTAAATGCCGACACCTCAGTTGCCATTTCTAAGGAAGTGTCGGTCGTCTTTGTTAATGATAAGAAAAAAAGGGGTGGTCTTTCAAGTTAGGTGAAATGGTGAGTTTGAAGGCGGCTATGGCAATCGGTGTCAAGGTAAGGAAGGGTAGTACC
>JAOEHQ010032368.1:0-13121 GCA_025447715.1 Asclepias incarnata | reverse complement strand
AGTTTACTTTGCTTTCCTTTATTGACTTATTTATGTTTTCACCACAACTTTTCGAAGTCTTATTTAATCTACAACTTTGTGTGTAAGAAACGTGCTCCGCGGCAACGCGCAACGGGTAAAATACTAGTTTTATTACAAATTACCAATCACTGAGAATAACAATAAATACCCTTCAAACTGAAAAACAAATTACTGTCTAACACAAACAAGCAGCATCATCAATAATTCGTAGCAACGACAGACATCAGAAACATCTTGCAGCTTCCTATCAAATCAGATTATTAATCAACCTCATTGTGCCACTTGATAAAAGCACCAAGAGGAAATACAAGAAACTAAAAAAAAATTAAATCTACAATCTTGATTAGAGAGTCATTACTACCAAAAAATATATAAAGTTGAGCCAGAAACCAAGTAATTAACACCGGTTTGAAGGTCTCACCAGCTGGCCTACAAAAGTGCAGATTAGGGAACTCTGCAAACTGCAAAAATATACTTCGCTAGTGTCACGGTGCCAAAATGCAACAGATGCCAAACCCCATCATACAAAATATCTGCACAAACCTATTACAGTCAAATGATCGTATGTAAGATCATGCACTTTATATCAAACATGTGAAAGAAAGGCAAATAGAATGACCAATACCTAATGTTTACTTTGTTATTGCACTAACGACTTGCTAACACAAAAAATCAAAAGACCTTGTTGCATCTTATCTTGAAAGGAACTAATTAGGGTCATGTTGCAATAAACAAGTAACCAAACTGCAAAAGGATGAGCCATTATTGATGCTAATGGTTATATGTACATATTAAACCACCACCAACCCAACTCGAAGATAAATAACCTTCCCGGCCCATAATAAGACATGATCAAACAAGTTATTGACATAGTTTACGAATGTGCTTTGGTTGTTCAAATAAAATCAGATAACAAGATGTTTTGGTGTTTAGTAACTTCTAATTGTTTAAAATGTAAAAAGGTAGAGGCTGCTAGTGAAATGGAAGGAAATGTATCTCAAATAAAGGCATGGATATATAAACAACCTTATTTAACTTCCATTAGTACTTAGTTTTGTTACAGCTGGTATAAAACTGATTATTAATCCCTAAATAATGATATGGCAATTAAAAGCAGATCTGTTTATCCAAACATTAAGAACTGATTATTGTGGCGATTGTATAATAATCAGTTACAAAACGCAAAATGCAAACACCCCCTTATGATGAGAGAGAACACATGTCTTTCTAAAATGAAAATTGTAGCGAGTTTGATAATAATCTGACAAGTTTTGATAGATTTGCAATAAGAAAAAAGAGAAGAAAACAGAACAGAAAGAAGGATCAAGTTAAGAAATATAGGCACCTTCCAGAAACTGTGACTAGCAAGCATTTACTAAGATATAAGAGGGGGCAAGTCGGATAGAATTACTGAGTACTAATTAATGGGTCAAAATCTGGTTGTGTTTTATCTCTAAAAGGCCAGAAAAGTAAGTTAAAATATTTCTTAAAAAAGGGACACTTAGGCCAAAAGTCACCCTTGGGGTATTCTTAAATGATAACAACTCCTACGTCATTTTTTCCAAAAAAAATAAAAATAAAAGGATTATTATTGTATTAATGTAGTTTATGTAATCATATTAGACACCTACCTATTTTAAAGAGATTTTAAAAAATGTGGACAGATGCGTTCCGGGTCAACCCAACAAACACAGCACGAATATTTTTGCCTCTCTACGAATCGCATTATACTCCTACAGGACAAAAACTGAGGGCACCTTACATTTTAGCGCATTGATGTAACGGGACCTCTCTTATGCAAAAACACCTCTTATGCATACTCGGTACTGAACTCTAGGTTAAATAACATCTCTCGGCGATTCTCTGTACCCATTCGGATATTAAATTCTTTTGCCAATGATTCCACTTTGTCATTAGCTTCATAATCCATCTCCCGTACACAACGTCTGCGAACCTTTTTCAGTATCTCCTTTGTTGGCCGAAATCCTGAAACCACCTGCGTCCAGTGCAAAAGTAATAACATATAGATCACAATTTGATTTGCATAAATCATCAATCAATCATAAATGATGACCATATATATGTTGACATGCCATTACCATGTCGTTGATTGAGGACAGTGCGCCTTTTGTATCTCGTTTGATGAGATGAGCATCGACTAAAAGAGCATAAGTATTTGTATTAGGCTTCACATCCAAGCTTACCAAATGCTCAAACACTTTAACTGCTTCATCTCTCTGCAAAAACAGAACATCATTTACTCACTTGATAACTAGTGCGAGAATTAATATGATTCGGGAAAAATTTAACATTTGAATCCAAGGATTTTGGATATTTTATGCATTAGAAATACACTCAAAATAAGACAATATATCAGGGAGCAAAAAATTGAGTTTTGCACGAAATGCAGAATAGTAACCTTATGGACCTTCCCAAATGCACACAAGAGAGCATTATATGAATGGATATCAGGAGTCAACCCAAAGCTTGACTCCATGGCGCTGAATGTTTGATAGGCTCGATCAACATCCCAAATATTTGCACAACCTAAAATAACACAGTTAATCGCAGCAACAGACTTGTATGGAGGATCTGCACGACTCAAATTCTCCAGTTGGTAGTAAACCTAGATAAAATAAAGAACATCAACTCAGTAACAAATCGTTTTAAATATAAGAACAAATTGCATAAAAATGTAACCAACATTGGTCCAGCTTATATTTTGGGTGACCAACCATGTCCACTCCATAAGAAACCCCCCAACTTTCAGATAAACTGATTGAGTAAAGCTTAAATTTGAAAACAAGCAATGGTTTCTCGATGTCACGGGAAGAAAAAAATATAAAAATAATAAAACAATGGTTCTAGATGAGTAGGTTACCTTAATAGGCAATTAACATGGATCAAACAAAACTAAAGTAAAAAAACACAAATTTAAATGAAATACATACTGAATCTAAAGTTGTGAATCCGTTCTTCGAGCATGCCACAACCAACGGATTTAATGTGGTAAATGGAGAGAACATATCCTCTACAACTTCTTTAGGCGAATCTTTATACACAGTCTCAAATTCATGCAAAGTACTGAAAGCCTTCTGTAAATTCCCAAATGTGGAATGGGCAAATATTTTTGCAATATAAGATTCTGGACTCGGGATTTTCTTTTGGCGTAAAGATCGTTTAAGGATTGCCCACGCGCCATCCAAAAGTATAGAGTTATAGTTTCTACCAGCAGTTGTTAGTGCATTAACTACTAGCCCTTCATCTACAGAAAGCAACACAGGTGGCCTTGCAATTTCTCCACGAGCAATCCATTTTGCCATGAACTCAAGACCATAAAATGCTAATTCACTATTATCTGATTGAGTTGCAACATCAACGATGTCATTGCATAAGTTCCAGGGTGGACATAAGGCTTTGTTTTGATCCATTTTCTGACAGGCATAGGCAATATAAGAAGCTTAAATTGATTAATCAATGTCTACAACATAGTAAAGATGAAAAATGAAGCTTCTGGGTAACGGGTCAAAACAATAAATTTTGTAAGTGTCGAGATATAGTATTTCAGATATGATTAAAAGAATTAATTTTTTAAATAATTGAGTTTTTTATAAAAATGATGTGGAAGGTTTAATGCATTAAAAATAAACTTTGGGTGACTCTTCAACCGCTTGGCACGTTCCCTTTTATGCAGATTTTTTTCACGTGTCTGTCTCATTAGAGATAGAAAATAAATTGAATCAACCCGTTCCGAAGTAAATGGTTCAACATTGACGTCTCAAAAATATAATTAAAAGAAAAGGGAAAAAGAACCCAATATACCTTGCATCTCTCTATTATAGATACTAGTGTATCCAGTCTTCCCTCCCTTGCACAGCTCCTCACACACTGTGTGAATACTTCTACCGACAACATATAGCCAGAGTTTAAGGTCAAGTCGATGTACTTCAATGCCGCATCAACCTGATTTTGGTCTAGCAGCATTCGCACAACCAAGTGATAAGACTCGTCATCGGGCAAGGCACCCTTTGATTCCTTTCCAGTCTGGATCATCCTAATACAAGGAATATAGATCCATTTATCATGTAGTCAATGGTTTGAAAAATATCTAACAGTCTTTCTGCATAGTGCAGGAAGTCTCAATAAACACCGCCTAAAATCTCACTTAATCACTCAAAATTTATTAACTTGTTCACCTCTGAGATTTTGAACAGAACACCGAATAACAACAAAAAGATGCACTATCATTTCACAGCATAATCATTTTAATGTATTTATGGTTTCCATCAAAACTTAAACTTACTCACATATCAACATAAGTTCTCATAGTAGCTTTCTGATATCCAATACTGGCACTTCAACACAATAAATAAAGTATCTAAAATAGTTGTCCATTCTCTAATATCTGTCCCAAGCTAAATCTTATAGTCAAACTTTTATCTAACGATGTAACTATTATTATTATGCTTCTATGGGTTTAACATCACTTCGTTTCCCACTTACAATGCTTATAGTACCTTTTAATGTACCTATTTACTTTTCCTCAAAACTATTTGCTTTTTCCACAAGTACCTCATGCACATTACAATAAAAGAGAAATGCTACACCACAAATTCAAGAAAAAAAATAAAAATAATACGCATATGTCATAAAATCTTATTGCAACTTATACATCCAGTTATATATATGTTCATTCCATTCATATGTTAACAAAGTCCCTCCTTTCCACATCGCCCTCTCAGATGGTGGCCCAACCAATTAACCCAGCTTCACCAATGAACTTCCAGTAAATCGGATTCCTCGTTGAGATTGAAACCCCGGGATACTTCCAAAAGGCCCCATCTCCATAACCGACCAGGCTACTCACCAGAGACAAGTCCCTCATTTCACTTTCAAATTTATAGTCTTTCTCCAAGTCAAATAAACTATACACTAAAATCACACTTAAAACATGCCTAAAGCCTACAATGTTTGACACATGGATTCCACCCTTTCTCCCTCTTCATCTTCGCCTTTTATCTTGCCATGCATCTTGATCTCCTAGCCAGGCGTGCTTTTACACAAACGTTTAGGTATATCTATCATTTTTCATACGCTACACACTAACTTCATACGAAAATACTATAATTCCAAAACTACACAATTAAAACATACGAAATCCAAGTAAAACGAAAAAAAACTAACCGATCAATCAACTTAACAGCAGCTTCAGACTCTTTAGCCTGGTACATAGCCTTAAGCACCAAATTAAACGAAGCCGTATTCGGGACAATATTATAATCATCCATTTGCGAAACCAAATGCAACAACTCACCGGCCGAAACCCGCATCATTAAATTAGCCCTTAAATAATGATTAAACAAACCAACATCAGGTTTATTAGGCTTCCCATTATAATCCAAACACCTAATCCAATGCTCAAACAACATTTTGATATCACCCCATTTGTGTGACGTCATCCAATCAGCAAACACATTCAACAATGCCTCACGATCAAGGGTTTTCGATAAAGCTTCAAACTTTGATGATGGGCTTGTCTGTAAGAACCCTAATGGGATTAAAGATTGTGAATTGGGTGTGTTTGGATATGGGTTTCGCCAGTTTTCGTTGTAAAGTGGACTTCCGGTGGCCGGACTTGGTGGTAACGGCGACGACGACGACGACGGTGGTGGTGGTGGGTGATCGGCGAGCTGGGGTTGTTGTGAAAGGAAAGAATAGGTGGTTATGAATTTGGGGTTTAGGGTTTTGGATATTGGTTTGAATTTGCGTGTTAAGATCGCCATTGATGCCATTTCTTCAAGGTTTTGTGTGTGTGTGATAAGAGTAGTGTTGAGTGATGTGGGTTTGTTATTAGGGTTTTGTATTGATTTGGTTTGTGTAAAGAGAGGGTGGAATGGTGCGTTTGGGAGAACATTGAGGGGTGGTTTTGAGAATTTTTGGAAGTGTAAGTAGTTCGGAGAATACATGGAAGTTGAAGGGTGGTTTTGAGAATTTTTTGAAGTTAAAGTGTGATTATGAGAATGTTTTGAAGTTGAAGGGTGGTTTCTGAAAGTTTAGTGTTCTGTTTTGGGTGGGTCTTTAATTTAATAGGGGCTCAACTTAATTTATGAGTTTTTGGCTAGTTATGCAAAAAATAAGTAGTTATTATGAGTTTAATCTTAAGTAGTTTTTAGCTGAGCAGTGACGTTTCGTTAATGGGTCACTTCGTACGGATTATTTGGATGATTTTGTTAATTGGTCGTTAAAAAGAAAAGTTATTGGGGTTTTTCCTTTGGCACCGTTGTTTGGCTCATGGTAGCGGAATTCAGTTTAGGCAACCAACTATCCACTGTCGAGTTAGGACCTTACCATTTAACGGTGAGAGGGTTTGTTTCCATTGAAAAATCACCTGTAAGAAAAGTTATTGTGATGTAAGGTTATGGGATTGATTTGTATTGTATTGGACTATTGGTTGTTAGTAGTTAATTATTTGATGAAGTAGTTAATGTCAACAAGCTTACTTAAGTATCGTTGGATTTAAATTTGCAAGAACATCATTTTCTAAATATAGCATGTCCACACACATGTAATATATACGTACTAAATATTTGGTTTTGGGTCCAATACTCCAAATCTCCAATTATTATTCATGTTTTTTCGCAAGCGGGCTTAAGTTTTGGATTTTAAGCACCAAATCAATGAATCGCATAAGAGGCTTCTCGCATAATGCCCAATGAGAAAAGAAGGCCAACCAAATGGGCTTTTCCAATTAAGAAAATTTTATGAGATTTTATTTTAGGAAAATATTAAATGTGATTAATTTGATAGACGTTAAAATCTGGTAATGACGCATGACATGATCAATGGTTAAATTTCAGAGAGAAAAAAAAATAACTTTATGCAATTTCGCTCTTTAAATCATAGTCACTGATCATGTCAAATGTCAACACTAGATTTTTAAACATGTTTTTAGGCCTACCAATTAGTATAGATGTATCATTACTCTTTATTTTATGATTTATATTTATACTCGATAAAGCATATGAGTGTTGTCTTAAATTCCAAAATTTGAAGTGGTGGAATTTAATCTTTTACCCTTCCACCTAACTACTATTTAGTAATCTACGTTTTTAACATTATTAATGTAAAAATAAGTCAAAATCAATTAAATTGTTTAGAAAAATATAATATTTTATTTAAAATACCAACACTAACTAAGACGCTCTATTAAGCCATCATTGTCGACCATTCTTAGTCCGGCGGTCGGTGAAGCCGACACCTCTAGCTAGGTGTCTTGACCGAAATTTTAAGATTATCCACCGCCGTACATCGTACAAATAGAATTTTAATTTCTTTATAATATTTTATTAGTATTAGTTGAAATAACATCACTTGATTAGTAATTCAAACTCGCAACATGTGACAGGCAATTTCTTTCTCCCATATTAAAACATTTTCCACGGTATCTGAGTAACGTGACTATACCATACAATCTAGTTTTATGTGTTTTGCGTTTACCCTTTATCAAATAAGTTATAATCGCACATTTAGACAAAATAGTACACACATCAATTTAAAGTGTAGCCATAGACCGAAGCAAATAAAGAATTAATAGATAAGAATTAAGAAAGAAATAGACGACAAAACTTATCCATAAAATGCATGTATACAAATTTTATTGACCATGAACAGTGAACCCATGCCATGTGAATTTAACCAAAGCGACTATAACAATAAAATAACTATGTTGATCGAAGCAAGCAACTATAATTTTACGTTATTATAAGAGTATTAGTAATGGTCATACCAAGGTGGTGTGCCACATCATCACCACAATCACACCACTTCATAACAATAACTCAAAAGTTGGACTCCACAACACCAGAAACTAAATCCAACAATATTCAATATTCAATAACCAATAAAAAAATTTTAAATATCCAACCTCCCCATCATTTCACTATCGACGATTCGACGCACCCACTTTGACACTTCCACCCCACCACGACGTTGGCCACCTAATGGTAGACACAAGGATGCCGGGGTGGTTGGCCCTCGACGTTGGGGTCTTCCATCCCATTACGGATACTCTAATAATGAAAATATGATATATAATTTTAATTTTAATATAGTTTAGTTAAAATTTTAAATTTGAAAAATTGAAAGAAATCATTTTTTGGTGTGCATGTCATATACTATCAGTCACGTATAAAGATTCCACATTGATTGAAAACTATGGTTATATTTTCGCCCGTCCCTTTATGAAATGGGTGTATCTAAACCCAACAAAAATATATATGGTGTATCTACACCCAACAAATATATTCGATAAATTTCCTTTCTGGTAGTGATAGTCTTAAAAGATTCCCAAGCCTAATATAAGACGATTAAAATTTCCAAAACTTCAATGAATTGAACACCGTCTTTCTTTCATGCGCCTCATCATTTGTATCTAAAGTAATGTAAAAGCCACCTAAAAATTGACATATTTCTGAAAAGAATATTACCAACTTGTGTACATTACTATATTATTTAAGGATAAATTACATTTTTCATCCCTGAGGTAAGCAGCTTTTTCACTTTTCATCCTTTAAGTGAATAAATAGCAAAAAAATAAAACCTAAACTTCGCAATTTTTGCAATTTTTGTCACCACAATTAACGTCGTTAGATTTTCTCTGTTAAAGTGGGGGAATTTTCGTCATCTACGACCCTTTTTCTCCTTCCTTTATTCTTCTTCTTCTTTTCACTTGCATGTAAAGCTAAAAACCTAAAACTAAATACTATACACACAATCATAGATATACATACAAACACATACATAAATATCAATCTTATGATGGATCCATTCATTCATCTTCTTTATAAAAATCAAGAATTTCACTAATTTTCTTTTCATCTATTAATAAAGCAAAGAAAATTTGAATTTTATATATAGATACATACATATATAAAGAGAATGAGAGATCAGAGCCATTGATTTCCGACGACTCTTCACCGAAGAAGATGATGATGACTCTATAGACAACAGTGATAAAAAAAGAAAAAGAAAAACATATTCCGGCCACTGAAAATTCCAGTAAAAAAACCCAATGTTTCTTTATTATTCCAGCTGAAATCATAGCCACACCCTTAATTGTATTAATTTAATGTTTTGGAGATTGTTGTTGTTTTTTTTTTAAGATCAGCAGCCTAGTAGCTAATATTTTTCACATTTTTATTTTATTTTCCGGTATATATATATATATATATCCAAGATTCAATTTGTGTTTGATTTGTTATTTTTAGATTCACATATGTATATATATACATACATGTGAAACGTAATATATTTTTTGATTTAGTGTGTTAGTGTGATATGCTGGTGGGAAAAATAACTGAATCTTGATCTTGAGTTATGGTGGTGGTGGTTGGTACAAACATTCAAGAAGAATAAGAAGAAAGGAAGAAGAAAGGGGGTGGTAAATGACGAAAATGCCCTTACTTTAACGAAGAAAATCTAACGACGTTAGTCGTGGTGACGAAAATTGTAAAAATTGTGAAGCTTAGGGTTTTTTTTTGCTATTTATTCACCTAAAGGATGAAAAGTGAAAAAGCTACCCATTTCTGAGACGAAAAATGTAATTTACCCATTATTTAATTTAATTCTACTTATACCCTTGTTTGTTTTTAATGTATCATATTCTCTACTTCTCTTTTGACTACTTTAAATGGTCATTTGTTTTGCATATTGTCACTATTTTTAAAAGACAAATAAACGTTTAAAACATTATGTTAATTAATGAGTCCATTTCAAGTTGTCTGATTCTTAATCAATTTCTTTGTTTCAAAAGTTGGAAGTATGACTTCTCAAAGTTTTGAAAAATATCGAAAAGGGCTAAAATTATTAAAGTATAATGTTTATCTTCAAAATGATTGATAAGGAAACAATACGATGCTTATAATATGACAATTCTATAGGCTTGTTGCATCAATTTCATCTTATCGCTAAATGACTGTTCACTTAGATACAAACCTATTTTATTTACTTGCGAGGATAAATCTCAACTCAAACTGTATCGATTAGAGATCATGTCAATTAATTTTCTACATGTTTTTAACTTGGTACTTTGTTTATATAGTTTATTTAGCCTAATATTGCCACCAAAAAAAAAAAAAAACATAGTATAAATATAAGAAACAGATAGAAACTCAAGAAGGGAGCTTGTGAAACCAAAAATAGATAGCATCTACATACACATGACATCAAATAATAGATGTTGAGAGCTATAAGACAAGTAAGAAGAATTGGAAGATTTCATGATTATTATATTCTTGTCAATATAAAAATCGATAATACAAAATTTTACTATATCTAATTAAATAAAATGAATATAAAATTAGGTCATGATAAACATCACCCTTATGTATAAGAGCTTATTATATGCATCAAGGGTTGAACATTGAATCATAGTACTTGAATTAAAAAGATAGTTATATGAAATATACAACTCATTAATTTATACATGTAATAAGTTTTTATATATACATAGCCTAAAAGACTAGTTTTATCATTTCCCCATAAAATTATGGACAAAGTGAGTGAATTAAAATAGTGTATGTCTTACTCGTCGCTTAGTCCTATACTCCTCTTGGTTAAAAACAATGATATAGCGACATGTTTTTGTATCAAATACATAAGACGGAGTAATACTGTTTGGACATTACGTCTTAAATAAATTATTTCATTATTGCATTTGTAAAACACAATTAATAAAAAAATTAATTAATTATAAAAGTGATTATTTGTGTTTTTTTTTTTATAAAAAAAAGCAGTTTTAAAAATTACAAAATCTAATTTTGAAACGTAATCTCAAATATCGCTTTACTATGAAAAGTAATATATATTAGATTTTACTATTATAAAAGATATTAGCTAAAATAGAAATTCATGTAGGATTTAATTTATGGTGATTTGTATTAAACTAGAATAGGAATTATGTAAACCGATTTACCTTGGAGTGCAAGATAAGGAAAATGGTTAAGATAAGGTAAATCGGTTATAAGGTAAATTACATTTTAGAAAAGTTTACGGGTTATGTATAGACTAGGATTAGAAGTCCTAGGATTTTTCCCCGTTCTCTTCTATATATGAAGGGGGAGGCCGAAGTATACATCCCAATGTAAAAAAACAATAATTGGCTCATAAATAAGTTATTGGAACATCATTCTCTTTTCGTTCTCTTCTATTATCGGTTATATATATATTTTTTTTCTTTGGGTTTCTTTTTGATCGAATCAGACAAGAAGCAAAGAAGGGGTTACATTCTAGCCAATGGAAGGTTTGTTAGGGTATTAACTATTAAGCCTAACATACTTTGACTTTGTCTAGGGATTAGAAGGTGTAAACTGATTGGCTACATGTGGAGTTTTGATAGCCTGTTCAAAGCTATAATTAAGGTTCTTTAAAGCTTAACATTGTTCGTACATAGCTAGGGTGTCAGTGGTCTTGCATCGCCAAACATAAAGCAACAAGAAAGGGGTTGAGATTTCGCCTTTGCAAAGGTTTTGTGAGGGTGTTAATCTTCGACCATGATCAAGGTTTAAGGCGTGAGTGTTTCTACCTTCTTGCTTTCGATTTTGGATGTCAAGCAAAACCGAAAGTGTTCCACTTGAATTACATACAAGTTAAGATTCATACAAGACTTGTAAGGGTAGTGTTTGGTTGAAGCAAGAAGAATCTCACAAGTTTCTCACAAGGGTTCAAATTCTAACTACTGTATGTATGTATGTATGTATGTATGTATGTATGTATATACGGTAGAGATCCACTAAGAAGTGTTTTATTGTAAAACTATTAAGAAGTTAATATAATTCGCTGTTTTCCATTGTTTAAGAGTTATCCAGGGATGTCGAACCATTTTTTGCTATGGCTCGCCATCCCTAAGTAACCCAAAATTAAAAATAATAATAAATAAAACCTTAATTTCAAACTTTTCTTGACACATTTGGGATTTAGAGTTTAGTCATTGTGTTAAAACGTAAACCCTAAATGCCATACAGTTTAGGACAGGACGAGGTTATTAATTTTTTTTTTCTTTCTAAAACCCTAAAGTATAAACCCTAAAAAAGCTAAACCCTGTGGCATGTATTTTAGTTTGGGACTGGATGTGGTTTGTTACTGGCGCAGTTGGGGTTTAGGGATTAGGTTTTGAAGTCTAGGGTTTAGCGTGGGAGCTAAACCTTAAATCTTAAACCATAAACCCTAAATGTCATACGGTTTGAACTTGACACAATTTTTTTTCTTTCTAAAACCTTAAAGAATGAAATCTAGATGGAAATTGAAAAGCTAAACCCTGTCAGTAAATGAAAAAAAAAAAAAACAATAAAAAGAAATTCTTAGATTCTTACAATAATTCCTTTCTTATTTGATTTGTCACTCCTACATGTACTAAATTATAAAACATTTGAAAAGTGTTTTAAAGTTTAAATTTTTAAGTACATTTCAATTTTATTCTTGTATTTAATACTTTAATTAAATTTAATGCAATATCAGTTAGTCAAAACAAAATATAATTAATAAAACAAAATTTTAATATATTATTATAAATTAAAAAGTCAAGATAACAATGAATGATAATGTAAAAATACAAATAAAAAATCAGTGTGTCCTTGCTAAAATATTTAAAACACACAGCTGTCGTGCATTGCACGTGCACATTTCTAGTATATAACAAAAGATAAACTTCTTACTTTGTTAAACTACATCGTTCGAATCATTTGTCTCTAAAAAACTTTATTTTTTTCTTAGTTAATCAACACTAGCATGGTATCTGCGAACTACGAGGCTGATGAATATATTGTAATTTCATGATTAAATGTGTCGATTGTCGATATAATAACATATAAGATATTTTATATATATTAGAATCACGTCTATAACTTTTTATCTTATGCAACGTCCAACTTTGGTAGTCAACATATCCTATATGGAATATATATGAATTGAAAAAAAAAAAAGAGTTAATTGCAAGATTGGTCCCTGTGGTTTGTCCGTTTTAGCAAGGGGGGTCCCTTTTTGAGAATGCTAGCAATGGGGGTCCCTGTTTTGACTATTTTTAGCAAAATTGGTCCCTAAATTGA
>JAOEHQ010032357.1:0-10720 GCA_025447715.1 Asclepias incarnata | reverse complement strand
CCCCCCCCCCCCCCCCCCCCCCCCAGAGAATACCTCCGGTATGATAGCACCACCACTAACAATGCCAACCACCTTGGATTTTACCGGCAAAAAGAATGGCCAACAACTTCCTTTACTAGCTATAATAATAAAGGAAAGGTTGAAAAGTACACAAACAAGATTCAAAAAATATATACAAATATACATATGTATAGATACTCATATGGCATGAACATAGATCCATACCGATCTATATAAAGGCTTTGTCACAAATATATAGACATACATGTGTATACGTACCGGTACCACAAGTCGACTCTCCTCTTATATTTTCTCTGTCACCGAGACACAAAAGGAGGCAAGAAATGCAAAGGTCTGAAGATAGCAACTCCTTTTCTATTTCTTTCTGTTAAGTGACACGGTTTTTTTATTTAAAAAAAAAAAAGAAAAAAAAAGAGAGAAATGTAAGTGAAAATTGAAGTTCAAAATCCTAAGTTTTTTAGGAAGGAAAACTTACCCCTTTTGAAATTGGGGGACTTAATGTGGTATGGCATAACCACCTAGCTTGATCTATATATATCGAGAAGATCGGCTAGAGCCAAGAAGAAAAATGAAAGAGAAAAGCCCTACAGCGGCTAGCGGGAAGAAAGAAAGGAAGGTGAAGTCGTGAGCTAGCGGCTAGTGAGAAGATGGAGAAAAAAGAGAGAGAGAGGCAAGTAGAAGGTAGCGAGAGGAGGTATGTGTCGGAAGCACCCCTAGCGGATAGAGGGATAGCGGAAACAACCCTAGCGGCTAGCGAGAGAAGAATAGAGGAACAAGCGAGTAGCGGCTAGGGATTGGCGAGAGCAAGCATCGAAGTGGGCTTAAGCCCATCAACAGACAATGACAAAGGCTGGCCCACCAGCTAGAGAAGGAGAGCAAAAGTATTTTATTCCATAAGCCGCTGGCGGAAAGAATGAATGTTGACGGCTACAAGCAATAAGTAGTAAAGAAAGTAAATTGTGAAATTGGAAAAGGTATACATAGCGAGAGGCGAGAAGCGGAAGGCGAGAGCATCTAAATGGCTTAAAACTCATATGGGCTATTGGCAGGTAACAGGCTTGAAAGCCCAAATATGTTGGCGAGAGGAACACTAGAAGCAAATGTACAAAATATGTTTCTTATCATCCACGTGAATATATAGGCATTATATGAAATACATGAACATGCTAGAGCAATTAATGCTACATGATTAATTAAGATATATTATATGTTGAGACATTCTAGAGCATTCTATTCCTCGTATGTTACGCTGTCGTTTCGTGTCCCATGTACGAGGTTACCCTAATTCTGCGCCTATAAATATGTCAATCATTAGTCGTCAGAGAACATTCTCATTCATTCAATATTCACAGTCACAATCAATCAATTCACAAATATTCCTTCTAGAGAGAGAGACGTTCTCTCTCTAGAAAACTCACCAACACCTTAGGCCTGTCAAAGGCTTGGTAGGTTCGCACTGATTTCAAGAGATCTAGTGATTTTCACGGTCAAAACCTCATCGTGATTGAGCCTGTCAATATGTGCTCAAACATGTATAACTCCACAATATCTTATACATCAACAAATCAAATTATTATAAAGCCAAATTTCATAAAATAATGCATATAAGAGTCAACAAATAAGTAACAAAGGGGTCAAATGAAATCATAGGGTAGCTACTCCACTAATCATTCATTTTGGTGCTAAACGTTTCGTATGACACTACGATAAACGCCCACAGTCAAATTACAAATATTGCTAGGACCGATCCATACGCCTCCTATAATAATAATCACAAAGTGCACATACCAACCAACGGGTAATCAAAAGGAGACGCCGTAGATCTAATCAAATACATCGCTACGCGTCATCGGTGTCATAATAACTCCCCCATGGGACCTCCATGGATAGGTTACTCTTAGGCATATTTTAAGAAATCGTTTTAACCGACTTATACATTTAAAATTTCGTATACTTTTCCAAAGGACAAAATTAATTTCGTATACGTTCCCTGGATGGTGATATAACTACGGTTAAAATCTTGATCGAATACATGGCAGTAAAGGTGTCTCCTACAACAGATAAACGAAGCAAAGGAAAAACGGGTGATCAAGGAAATACTGGCAGTAGCAACAAAAGGGCGAGAGCAAGGAAATGCAACGTTGGGTCCTCCTCAAGGTGTGCAAAATGCGCTTTGCGGAATCAGGAAGGAGCACCATGTCCCAACTGCTATAGGTGCAATCGACTAGGCCATTTGGTATGGAATTGTCAGGAAGAAACTAGATTGGAGGCACTGGTAAAGGTAAAGGATCCAACAGTTAACCGAATGGCATGTTTCGATTGTGGAAGCCAAGATCATCTGCAAGAAGCATACTCACGTCAGAGTAAGACAACTGATCAGTGCTCCGAAGGCACTGACAAGCCTGCTTCGGGATGGACATATGTTACAGAGCCCGATGGATCATAGCGAGAGATCCCAATACTCTTTATGGTAGACGAGTATGCCGATTCTAGGGCAAATGGTTAGTGTTGCAACCAGATGTCTACAAGGTCGAAGAGAAGTCAATGGTAAGAGAAAAGGGATGAAGGGCTTAGAGAAGTCCAAAATCGTATAAATCAAATGGAATCTTGCCAGCAAATAATTGGAAGACGGAAGCAGATGTGCGTTAGAAAACAAACTACTAATCGCCAAACGATTATCATGGATAGGGAAATTCTTTTAACTGGGGAATTTCCCAAGGTATCAAGGTAGGATCGCGATCCGGGGAGATGCTTCCTTTAACTGGGAATCAACCAAGAAGTGCGTAAGACGGAATCAATTATGGGTGAGCAGCAGGTGGATGAGATCTCGAATTCACACGCGTGATATCAATCGGGAATACGCTCTACAATCGGTGGAGTAAACAAATTAGCGAGCAACAACATAATATGCGATACCTTGCAACCATGTCAGAATACAACGAGTTCAACCCCGTTTGCAAACCTGTGGAATCATTAGCCATCGAGATAGTGTATAAGTTGAGGCGTATTCTAAGCTTGGTAGGTTTGCATAGTTTCCATTTGATGCTTGTCCAGCAATGGTGAAGGTAAGCGCGTAGAGGGATTCGAGAGTCAAGAACTAGTAACGTCTTAATTTTGAGGACGAAATTCTTTAACTGGGGAATGATGTAATAACCATCACCGGAGCGTCCGGTCTAGCCGTAAACTTAATTCAACGTCACTTAAAATGGAATTTTGTAATCTAGTTTACGTAATCTTGAATAACGTATTTGTAACACCCCACCAAGGCAGAAGTATGGGATGCCACATAAAGCTCAGCACGACATGGATGTTACATAGAGTTATGCTACATGCAAACAAGATTTCACATTGAAATCCAAACAAGCATTCATTACAACACTAACAACCACAGCATTCATACAAATCCACACAATACATAACGGTTACAATGCAAAAACTAGTGTGTGATTACAAACGCTGAACCCCTCAGGAAGGGTGCCTTCGAGTCTCGTGCTCGCGGTTATGATATAGTCAATCAAGGAAGCGCTAACATAAAGCGCATATCCCTGAACCTAGCTAACAAAAAATGCGTTGCTTCCCCGATCACAGTCCAACTCTACTCATCACGCCTGGTTTCGACGATTCACCTGATTACCTAAAAAGTGTACTAAAAACAGTCAGCATAAAGCTGGTGAGTTCGCAGGTTTAAACTTACAAATCAGTTTGTGCCGATATTGAATGTATACAACATATAAGAGCTATAGAATTTTACTTATAGCAAGTCACACACAATTTAGAGCACATATGCAGTCGCATCACTAAATACTTATCAACATCACATCAATCAACCATTATATCAATACAATAATAAATAAAAACAACATTTAACAATCAATCAGTATACGTCATCATCAAATCAACCACCAGTCCTATCCAGGACGTACAGACCACCAGTCGAATTAAGGACATACAGACCACCAGTCCCCTCGGGACGTACAGAACCACCGGTCCAATTAAGGACGTACAGACCACCAGTCCACTTAAGGACGTACAGAACCACCAGTCCAATTAAGGACGTATAGAACACATATGTGCCGAGGACTCTCCTCGCGTGGCACTTGCTATAGCAAAGCTATACTACATCATATATTGTACGTTTAAAACTACCGACACGATTGAGTACACTTTCCACCCCAGTAAAAACTCATAAAAAAATGGGGCTACGAACTCACCTTGATCGTCGATAAGAAACAAAGTAAAATACAATGTAATTAGTCCGCAGCCGCCTCAAACGTCTAAGTCTCGCCCACAAACTATCAATCAATCGAAAACAATCAATATTAAACATTAATTCCATGATCCAAATGATCAATTAGTCTAAACTAGTGCTTCTAAGAAATGCCTTCGAAACTCATTTCATAAGTTCGTTCATTCATTAACGTTTATCGAAAAGTCTCTTTAATCGCGTAATGTGTTACTTTTAAACCATATTTCAATTCATTAAGTTTGTTAAATCCCATTTCAACTTTTAAAGTTTATAATCTTTTAAATCGACAAGAATTTAACAACGAACAACGAAGTACACTCGGAACGTCACCAAATCGAAACAACAACAGTTGACTAGTCAAACTCACACTTGACCAAGACCACCTCGCACGTACTTGGCCCATGACTAACCTCGCACGAGCTTGACTCAGCCAACCTCGCACGAAGTTAGACTATAACCAACTTCGCACGAATTTAAACCAACACACACTTGCATAGTTGAGATTTTAATTCATTTTAAAACTGATTAGAATGTTACTTCAGTGATTAGGGAACACGTATGAAGGAGTTTCATAACAACAAAATTCATTTTGATGACTCAAAGGATCCACGTGCACCACCCTACAACTTCGCGCGATGTTAAAGAATTAAACAATTCGTTCATGACTTTGAAGGCTGATTCTAATTCAATATATGCTTGGAATTTTAAATGGAATAATAACATACTAAATGATATTCTAATTGAGGAACACGTGGGCTCAAATTACAACAAAGTAATTCATTTTTGCTAGTAAAGAGCCAAGTTCGCACGATCTTATACAACCTCGCACGAAGTTGGATTTTCAGTCACGAATTTGAGTTTTAATCCAAGAAAACGACTCGTTTAAAGCTTAAAAATCAACCCAAGTGATAGATAAACGTGTTCCCTAGAGTTTTGATACGAGATTCGACCCGAAACATTCGATTTTCGACCCTAAAATGGCTGTCCAAAAATAAAAACGGGTTTGGTGTTTTTCTAGCAAAATTTTGAGATTCCAAGGCATTTCAAAGATAAAATCAAGAAATGAATGATTTAGATTACTTACACGACGAACCCACACTCGATCTTAGCAAGAAAAAAGTCTAGAGAGAATTTGGTTTTAGAGAGAGAAAGTAGAGAGAGAGTAAGATGTGGATAATGGATGGAATGAATGGTTGAAAAGCTTTTATCCCCAAGCCCACTCTCGCGACTAAACACGGTTTCTCACGGAAAACGATTCGTTAATTAAAATACTTTGACTCGAGACCCGACAATTCATTTAAGTGACTCGAGCAAACATATTTTTCAATTACCTTTCAAACGACTATAAATAATAAAATCATCTTGTTTTAAATAATTTCGCATTTTAGATATGGCATTTCTATAAGCACTAGCTAAAACCATAAGGACTTTATTTCTCGCGAAAATACTCCGAAACTTAATTTTTCGAAACCCGAATAATAAAAATATATCTAACACCCGAGCTTGCATTATACACACACATATATATATATAAAACAAAATCATCGAACTCCAAACGATCTCGATACAATAACTACGACTTAAGACTAGATTAAATAAAATGCTCAGATGGCAAATGTTACATTTTCTTTACAAAAAAAAAAATGTATCCATACTACAACCCAAATATTCGTCAACCACGTCCGAATACCACCAATCAACCCGATTTAAACGATCCAAATCTTCATCATAATCCGGCTTTTATAAATACGATTGGTAACATGAACGTGCCAGGAGGAGGATTCATGCAATGGTGGAAGAAATAAGATTAATAATTTTTTTTTAAAACTTTTTACATTTATATACTACATATCTTCTTTCTTTCTTTCATTTTTTACATCTCTTTCTTTCTTTCTTTCTTCTTTTTTTCTATATTTTATAACTTTTCTGTAACACCCTACCAAGGCGGAAGTATAGGATGCCACATAAAGCTCAGCACGACATTGATGTTACATAGAGTTATGCTACATGCAAGCAAGATTTCTCATTGAAATTCAAACAAGCGTTTATTACAACACTAACAACCACAGTATTCATACAATTTCCACACAATACATAAAATTTTTAATGCAAAATCTAGTGCGTGATTACAAACGCTGAACCCCTCAGGAAGGGTGCCTTCGAATCTCGTGCTAGTGGTTATAATATTGTCAATCAAGGAAGCGCTACATAATGTGCATATCCCTGAACCTAGCTAACAAAAGATGCGCAGCTTCCTCGATCAAAGTCTAATAATCACGCCTGGTTTCCTTGATTCATTTTATTACCTGAAAAGTGTACTAAAAATAGTCAGCTAAAGCTGGTGAGTTCGCAGGTTTAAACTTACAAAACAAGTTTGTGCTGATATCGAATGTGTACAACATATAAGAGCGATAGAGTTTTACTTACAGCAAGTCGCACACAAATTAGAGCACATATGCATTCGTATCAATTAATACTTATCGATCATCACATCAATCAACCATTATATCAACATAATAATAAATTAAACAAACAATCAATAACCAATCGTAATACGTCATCTCCAAAATCAACCACCAGTCCAATTAAGGACGTACAGACCACAAGTCCAATAAAGGACGTACAAAAACCACCAGTCCAATTAAGGACGTATAAAAACCACCAGTCTAATTTAGGACGTATAGAAGATAAGTGTGCCGATCGAGGACTCTCCTCAAGTGGCACTTGCTAAAGCAAAACTATAATACATCATATATTGTACATTCAAAACTACCGACACGGTTGAGTACACTTTTCACCCAGTAAAACTCATAAAAATGGGGCTACAAACTCACCACGATCTTCGATAAGAAACAAAGTAAAATACAATATCATTATCCAGCAACCGCCTCAAACGTCCAAGTCTCCCCCACAACTATCAACCAATCTAAAACAATCACAATCCAATATTAAGTCCATGTTCCAAATGAACAGTTAGTCTAAACTAGTGCTTCTAAGAAATGCCTTCGAAACTCGATTCATAGGTTCGTTTGTTCATTAAGGTTTATCGAAAAGTCTCATTAATCATAAAATGTGTTACTTTTAAACCATAATTCAAGTCGTTGTATCCGTTAAATCCAAATTCAACTTTTAAAGTTTATAGTCATACGAGAACGTTCTAACCGACAAGGAATGCATAACGGAGACCCAAATACATTCGGAAGTTAAAGACTCGAACCAAACGACTGCTGACCAGGACAACCTCACACGAACTTGACCTATAGCTAACCTCGCACGAACTTAGCCATCAGCCAAGGTCGCACGAACTCAGCCATCAGCCAAGCTCGCACGAAGTTGACCACTTAGCCAAATTTGCACGAAATTGGCACCTAGCTAGCATCGCGAGAACTTGCAGCCCAAAACAACTTCGTGACTTCATTTTTAACACAGAAACGACTTGGTTTTTGCTTACACACATATTACAAAGTATAGGGAACATCAAGGAGTGAATTTAAATCGAAAACGAAGATGTTTAACCCACTTAAACTCGCGCACGAACTTGGTTTATCCAAGTTTGCACGAACTTGCATATCAGCCAATACCATGACCGAAATCACCTTAAAACGACTCGTTAAATGGTTATAATTCGACCCAAGTGATAGATAAGCATGTTCCCTAGAGTTTTGATACGAAAAACGACCCGAAACACTCGATTTTCGAGCCTAAAACGGCTGTCCAAAAATAAAAACCGGTCTAGGGTTTTTCAAACAATTTTTGAGTAAATCCAAGGCATTTCCAAGAGAAAACATGAAATTAACGATATAGATTACTTACACGACGAAACCCAGACTCGATCTTAGCAAGAAAAAGTCTAGAGAAAATTTGGTTTTAGAGAGAGAAAGAAGAGAGAGAATGAGATATGGATAATGAATGAAATGAATGGTTGGAAAGTTTTTATCTCATCCAAGTCATTCTCGCGAGACATTTAGGTTTCTCCCAGAAAACGATTCGTTTATTAAAACACTTTGACTCGAAACCCGACAATTCATTTAAATGACTCGAGTGAATATATTTTTCAAATACCTTTCAAACGACTATGAACATGACTATATCAGACTTATATATAAAAATCATCTTATTTTTAATAATTTCACACATTTTAAATTGGCATTTCTAATAGCAACTAGTTAGACTACAAGGACTTAATTTCTCATGATCAAATATTCCAACACTAATTATTCGTAACCCGAATAATAAAAATCTCGATATATTAATTACATCTTAAGACTAGATTACATAAAGGCTCAGATGGCAAATGTTACAAAACATGTCTAGTGTTTTATGTGTACAACATAATCTCAACTACTTTAAGTATGCATAACAATATTCAACTTGAATCTACTAATCGTGCGTAAGTAATTCCCATAAAACCGCCCGCATACATAACCCATACCCATTATAGAGTATTGAACTCTGAAGCTTCCTTGCCTAAACTCCCCTCAAAGATGGAAATTTCGTCATACTGGATCCCTTCCATCGTTAGAAAGAGATCAAGTATTATCTCTAACAGAGATTCTTCAAACCAATCATTACGTCTAGGTCGTTAAACACTCAAGAAACATTTTCAGCTACCTATGGAGTTACTGAACAATAATGATTTAAATCCTTAAAAACTCTTAGGAGATTTTCTGACATAATCGAAAATAGTGTTGGGAAGAAAAATCCCACCGATAAATCTATTATAATTGTATTTATGTACTTTATTTGTATGTAGTTTAGTGATTACTCTGTTGATTTTCTAATTCATTAAACAAGAAAGGTTTAAGTAATTGGAAAAAAAAACTTGAAGGCATGACATGCCTTACTGAAATGAAAATCAGTCAACATGTCGTAGAATCAGAACAAGACAACCAAGACTTGTGAGTGAAAGTTGACAAATCACCCATGACCCGTTTGCTGTTGATCCCTACATGATCGACACCCATTAGCCCAGATCACTAACTAAAGACTTGTATCATCATTCATCACATATGCCCATGGATCTACTAAAGACATTAAGTGGAAAAAATTTGAAAGAATCAAACAGACACATTAAGGGGGCGTTTAGTTGGGGAAAACACCCCTTGTTTTCCATTTTCGTTTTTCTAAGAAAACATTAAAAACACAAAACGCCTAAATGTTTAAGTGACAGCTATCTTGAGCCTTATGCTGCCTACCCAATTTTTTAAAGTGAAAATTGTACTCTTTTATTCTAGCACCTTGCTAGATGTTTTGTTATTAATATAATTTCCTCTTTGCAGTTAAAAAAAAAATTAAAAATTTGCAAAAGTGCATAAGATATTTTTACCACTATCTTTTTGTTTCCCCAAGACGGTGACATGTGGAAACCACTAGCATTTACTTACATCCACCTTACATATACCTTTTATATATAGAAACTATTGGCCTCAACTTTCAAATCCGCAGAACATATGTGTCGTACGCATATACGCCTCGACTACACACAACAAGATCGAATCTATGTTGTCATTCAAGTGTATTCACATCATCCATCCATCCATTGTATCTGTCATTTAATTAGGTGTAGTGTCACACCCCAACTATGGTGGAAATATGGGATGCGATATATAAAACAATGTAACACCCCACTTATGACAGAAACATGGGATGCAACAGTAGCACAACTGCACATGGGTTTTGTAACACCAAATTTTATGAAAATGTGAATTTCCAAAAATTTTTAACTTTTAAAATAAAGTCCGTTAACACAAGCGGAAGCATCATTTAAAATACCAATTAATTCCTAACGGAATTAATATATGTCTCAAGGTGTTACTGACAAGCATCATAAACAGTAATAAAAGGAAATCCACAATACAATGAAATAAATGCCCAACGGCGCAATAACAAAAGTCTACTAATTAATAAAAGCAACGGGTAACTAAGGCCATCTTCAATCTCCATCACAAGCTACCCAGCTCACTCATGAACTACTTGCTCCTTAGTGCCTAACCTGAGGGCACAACATTATTTCCACAAAAGACAAGTGTTAGCTATAAAAGCTAAGTAAGATAACCAGTAACAACAAAAGGATTGCCAATTAAACTCGTTTAATAAAGGAATCTCATGCATATAATTAGGCACACATAATGAACATCAATTACTACTCAATAGGATAATCAAATCCTACAATGTGCCTAGCAATCCTCAACTGCCACTTTATCTCATTTGCTACTCAACTACTTAACTACTCAAGATCTCATGATCACAAAGTTACTACTCAAGATCATCACAATCACAAGGTTATGCCACATAGCTACTTAACACATGGTTTGTGTGTAGTCGGTCAAAGGACCATCTCGGGAAACTACACACCCGACTTGATGGGTCAACCGTAAGGCGGTCCATCGTTGTCGTTACGGAAAGGCATAACCAATCCTCGAGTAAACCGCCATCTACTGTAAAGGCCAATCA
>JAOEHQ010032346.1:0-13122 GCA_025447715.1 Asclepias incarnata | reverse complement strand
TAATAGGATCTTTATTCTATTGATAATAAAGGGGAGGCTGGTTGAGTGAATTTGGTGTTTCATGATATAATTTTACAGATATATAATTTGGACGTTCGATAATTTCATTGCTCAAAATTAGGAGGAATATACAAAATAAACTAATAAACCAACTCAAATTAAGGTGACAGAGTCAGTTCGAGGAAAACCCCTTGACTAAAAACCAAACCATGGTTTTGAAAACCAGACCGCCCCGGTTTGAACCGTATTTAGAAACTGTTCAAGTTTTATTTTTAAGTAAGTTAGTTAAGCTTATAGAAATCTTAGTAAAAAGCAAATAGGATTACCGGATGAATCGAACTTGCGACGTCCAGTTCAAAGGAAATATATATTTTGCCAGCTAAAGAAACAAAATGTTGGTGATATAAGTTGAACTATAATATAATACGTACCAAAAATACACAATTCCTTTTTAATAGTTGTAGAGAATATTAAATAGGACTTTAATTAGATGAAAGAATAAATAGATCAATTAATTAAGAAGTTAGTAATAGAATTTAGATTAGCATAAAAAAAAACCTTAGTAATTACTATATTCATGTTATTATGTAAATCAAATTTTGCATCGCGTGGTGAAACTAATACAAAAGTTTTGTAGTAAATATTGTAATGTCAACTCCCACCATCCAATACAATGCATCCATATGAGAATACAACAACTTAATGTATAGTTTATATTAAAATATTATTAAATTTTTAATTCCGTTTATACATACGGTTGGATGTTAAAATACTTATAATTTTTTTTATGCGTAGTATTCAAATACATTATACATCACTTAATATTTAATTCACATCTTTCCAAACGGGTGAAAGAAGCCCACATGTTGACTGGCCCATCATACCTGACAACCCAGCCCACTTCATCAAGTTACCAAAAGACTTTACCTTCCACAAGCGGGAAAACTAAAAACATTTTGAATACCCCCCCAAAAAAAAAAGAAAAACGTAAAATCCCAATCTCTCTCTCTCTCACACACACAAACACACACTCACAAAAACACAAAGTTGTGAATCTTTTGTTCCTATTATTATTATTATTATTATTATTATTATCCCATCTTTCTTCACACACATTTGATTTGACTTTCCATCATCACCTGTCAAAACCCATCCAAGGTTTGGTTGGTTTTCTTTAAATTTCAAATCTTTTAGTTTTATTATAGGGTTTACAAAACACACACCATATGGGGGCCATCATATTATTATAAATTGAAGATGAATGATAAAGAAGCCAGTACTTCCGGCGGAAGTTTTCACGGCGTACAACCACACCGTGATTTACGATCAAATTGGGAAGTTGATCTTGAAAACAAACTTCAAAGTTATTTACTTAAAATATGCTCTGGTGAATTTACTTGTCAAGAAGATAATGCCTCCCATCTTTCTATTAATTTTGCTGAAGGTTTGTTTTTTTATATAATATATAAAAATTGTTACTTTTTTTTAAATCTTGGAATTAGGGTTTTTTACTAATTTGGGTTTTGTTGTGTGTGTGTATGTGGAAAATGTAGCTGCTTTGTTGATTCAAGGGTCAATTCAGGTGTACAGTAAAAAGATTGACTATTTGTATTCATTGGTTTTACATGCTTTGGAGTTTATTTCTCAACAAGGGTAACTTTTTTTTTTTTTTAAACTTGTGTAATTGTATTTAATTTAATTGTAGTATGTATTTCTAGGGATTGTGTATGTGCTTGAGTCTAGAGAATGCTGATACTATCCTGATTTTTGATATTAAATTTATCCTTTTTTATTTTTCAACTTTTTAATTGTAATATTTCTGAAAAATGTTGATTTTACATTAGGACTTGTATCGTTGAAACGGTATTGCCGGAATGTAGACTTCGTTTAGGGTCAAACTGTCTTAATAAGTTTAGCCTTAGCTTCTTAGATTTAAGAAATAATGTAGTAACTGATGGATTCCAAAAAATAGTTAAAAGTTGCTCTAAACTCCAAAGTACATAGTTCTAAATGTAGAATATTACAGTTTGTAGATTATACAATCTATAAATTAGATCAATTTCACTACTTATTAGAGATTATGTATGATGCATAAAAACTTGGAATGTCATGAATCGAGATAATGGTTTCATATACGAGTAATTTTAGTTCTTCTACATGTGCATGCAAAGTTAGGTTACACAGAGATTGTTTTGAGCAAATGCTTAAAAAATAAAAAGAAATACATGATATGTTTTCCTGCGTATGAATAAGCAGTCACTTCCTGATTTGTTATACAAATTGTAATCAGTCAGCAACATGATCAACCAGAGAGCTCATCAGGCCAAGACGAAGAACAAAATGGTTCTGATGCTGCTCCTGTTGAACCAGATGATATTTTTTGGTGCTTAGATGATATCCCAGGTAGATTGTAGCTCTATTAGTTTTGTAACATCTGATTTATGTTTTTAAGTTGCTAACTGCTTTTTTGTTACCAGTTGATGCCAAGAACTCCTTGGATACTTCACATGACAACGATGCTCCTCTAAACTCTTTTGTCAAACCTCCTGCAAATTTTGCTGTGCTTGAAGGTGATTGCTTGGATGTTAGTGGAGACAGTGGGGAATTAGAGTCCTATTTGGTATGTAAGGCTATACAGAGAATTAAAATTCGCAATTTTGATCCTTTACTTATGAATGGGCTGGCTTGGGGTATGTTTTATCTCTAACTGGTGAAGTGCGTAAATTTTAAAAATTAGCTGAAAAGGGAATGAGTCAGAAGATGGCCAACATAAATCGCTTCAACTAAAAAAATGGGTGGGTCAAAGCCGTCCCTCACTTACCTGGTACTAAAATTACTTATAATTTCTGGAACCTGCTTTGACTCGTTAGCCATTCTGCCGTTTTTCACCAATAGTCATACATATTGAACCGACCTTACATTTATTCCAATCTATGGTTGCAGTTAGCGACAAATGATCTATACAGGGATTTTAGTCTCTTGGATGCAAGTGATGCAGTTGCAGTTAATGATTTTCTGGGTGGCAAAGAAACATTTAGCAAGTATAAAAGTGGTCATAAAGGAGGCAGTTCTATTGCTTCTAAGTCTCGCAAATCATTTATGTCACCTTCAAAAGGTTCTGGTGGAACGGTGCGTAAACAATCTGCTGGAAAGACCCATGGTCCTGATCAAGATCAATCTGCATTTATTGATAACCACTTTGAAGCAAATGACCATAACATGCAATCACCTGCTCATGCCTGTAATGGTAACATGGACCACGATTTTGACATGGATGATGGGTTTTCACATCCAGGGGCATTTGATGATTCAGATGAAGACAATGATGATCCATGGAAACCTTTAAATCTTCATGAACGGGGAAACTTGAAAGTCAAACCCTTCAAAAAAGGTTGCTTAATTTTATATATTTTTGCCTGATTATCTCCCCAAGCATATATGACCATAAGTGACAAAATGAGCGGGTTGGGTAGTAGGTCAAAACAGGTAATTTGTATGGGATGGGTATTTCCTTTTCTTTTTCTTTTTTGTTTAAATAGTGTGTTAAACATGTTTATTAAAAGTGTATTATTCTAGAAATTATATAAAGTTTGGAATAAAAAACAAGTTAGGAGGTTTTATCAAATGAAAGTACATTTAGCCAACTTTTGACCCATTCTGCCTGTTTCCTTTTTACGTTAGCCCTTTGACCTGTTAAAGTTGACACACATCGAATCAACCCATTCATTACCAAATGGGTTAAAATTGCCGCTTATCCTGTTACTTTCTACTTATTTAGTTTGCTTCATTCAGTTAAAGCTTTTAAAAAGAATTGGCCAACTCCGAGCACCAAAGTCTTTATAGCAGAGGAGTATCCACTTGCAAAATTGTACGGTCCGATTAGTGCTGAGCTGAATGAAATTTGGGATGCACGATGTCATGTTAACAAAAAAGATCGGGAATCAGAATCTCTTCCATTATATGAAAAGGTTTGTTTGTTGATTTTATTTTGTTAACTTTTCTATTGTATGGTTTTGATGTAACTGTGAACTCTTTTTTGTAGCTTCGGCGATCACTTTTGCTAGGAGATCATGAAAATATTGGCGCGTTCAAAAATGATAAAGATGATGAAGATAATGGATATGATGATGGCGGGGCCGCTGATTTCATGGCAGATGATTATGACATGCCAGATATGAATGAAGATCATTTTAAACCTGAAAAGGTTTTCACATATTAATACTTTGTAATTCTTAGACTGACATGGAGTGGTGAGAAGTTTGTTTCATACTTGGTGATTTTAATCGTGCAGCATATGAATGAAGATGCTCATTTTGACAACAACGAGCCATTTGATCATGAAGACCCAGATTCTCATGTGGATCTTGAAGATCTGTGCCGTTCTCATATGGTGAGGCTTTGAGGGGAAAAATTTTATATTAAATTTTTTATCCTTATAGTTTTCTTGATTATGCATATTCTCTAATGTTCTGTTTAGTGTGACTAATCATATTTTTCAAAATTTAGGATTCTTTGCTTGCTAGTATTGCTGAGACAGAGAAGCGGACTGCTCTGGCAGCTAGGGTATCAAGCTGGAAACAGAGAATCGAGCAAAACTTGGATGAGCAGGTGCGTCATTTCATTTCTGGTGTCTTATCACATACCAGATCTTGATAATGTCAAATTTACTGCCTTTATTTATTGTTTTTGTTAACGAGTCTATTGTCTGGCAGGATGCACGGCCACCATTTGATATACATGAATATGGTCAAAGGACTTTGGACAAGCTTTCGCTAGAAGCAGATGTTGGAAATTCCTTATCCTTCACTGATGTTGTCAGGGGTCAAGAGAAACATGATGTTGCACGGATGTTTTCTGCACTTCTACAGTTGGTATGGTTATATTCTATTTTCAATTTGAGTATGTTAAAGGTGGCTATCTTGACCGATTTAGTTATGAATGGGTCACTTCGGGGTAGGTTTTATTTTTGATGGGTCAAACATGTCAGAAGTCACCAAAAATGTATATATAATTAAAGGTGTTTATGGTAGGAAAACTGGTTACTGATTAACTGGATATCGGTTAAGCAGTCATATCAGTTTGATGTGCTCATAAACCTACACCCAAGCAGAAAAAACTGGTTAATTTTAGCTATATGGATTACCAATTAACTGTTTTTTGTAAATAAAAAATACATTTTCAAATTAGCAAGCTTTAATAATAAATTTCCTTTAACTTGGAACACCACAAACTGAGAAAGTTGGGTGTGAAGATTGTTACAAGTTTAGATTCAAGAATGCATTGTCCGTCGATAGTTTTTGGACATTGGGAATGATTCACTGATTACAATCATCAGTTGCTCCAATAATAAATAGTGATAATCCACTAAATGAATGAAAACATAAACGAAACATCATATGGTGATCAACTTTTATGATTATACTCTGAAATAGCATAAACTTTGTCAAATTCTCGTTGAAGAATACATAGTGAATTCAAAATGTTTGCTAGCTGATTAAGAAGATAGATATTGATTTATTCGTGAGAGGTACTGAAATCTGGAACTGAATAGCCTGAGAGAAGTCTACATGAATTTAAAATAGCAGTAATCTTTGCCAAATTGCAAGTTGAAAAATAGCGTGGACCAATCTGTTTTGGGAAAATAAAATGTTGTGTGTCAATAATTAGATGGGGGCAAGTAATTATTAATGGTTATTGTTCGTAGGGAGTGAAGTTAGTATTCTAATTTGCTGGTTCTCTGTAATCATCCATCACCAACATTATGAACCATAGTTTGGTTAACAATTTATTGTGTGACGATAAATAAATAGGGATGAGTAATTTTTTATGGGTTAGTGTTTGCTGGCTTAAACGATAAATTTGGCATTCTAAATTTGTCGGTTTCCGGTTAACCATCCATCATGAATATCATGAATGTCTTCAAATGAAAAAAAAAGAGATTTCATTTCTTGTTTGGTTAATGTAACCGAATAACGTAATTTTTGTGTTGAACTTTTTTGGAGTATGCTTATGATTTTTACTTGCTGTAGAGGGTAATTGGCTTCAATGTATCAGGTGAATAATGGAAACGTAGAACTGGTTAAGGGTGGGGCTGGCGATGAATTTGTTTGTTATACCGCTGAGAACCCATTTCATGTCCGTCTTCTAAATAAGGAAAAGAGAGCAGAAGTACAGCTTAGATCCTCCAAAAAGAGACCAAAGGCTCAATTGAAGCGAGGAAAAGAGAACCAGGGACTAGCCACTGGTTCATCATCAACATCATCATCGCCTCAGATAACTGTAAAGTTAGGTAAAGGTATTGCAATTAGGTGCACTCCTGAAAGTAAGAGGAGACGACGGTCAAGATTGGTTGACCCAGATGGGTTAAGTTCTGCAGGGTGACATAAAGTAGGCAAAGTTAACATTGTGTATTGTTACTGTGACATCGTGTATTGACAGTTAGGCTTGTAACAGATAATTTGAATTAATTTAGAGTTGGTGAGTGTTGTTTTTCTTCTCCTTGTAAACATGTTTATTTATTGTAACCTGAATACCGCATACTGGGATATGGCTCAGATTGGATAGATTTCCGAATTGATCAACAAATATAGTTGACTTTCCAAGTTCCAACTGATGAAATGGAAAATGATCGAAAGAATGGTCTTAATTATTAGTAAGTCCGCTAGATGTTATGGATCATAAAATCAATCAAGAAACTTAATTGGTGACTCTTAAACCCTTTATTTTACATCTTCCCTTTCACTATTCCTTCAAAGTCCGGTTGGGCGCTAGCACTTGACTATTAGAATGAAATAGTCGAAATGTGTCTAATGAATCGAACGAATGAGTTGAAAAGAAAAATTGTTTACATGTGTCTAGTCTCTACTAAATAAGTTAGGTTATGAAGACTGAAGAATATCATGCCCTTGCAATTTGAAATTCAAGTCTTTGAGCCTTTGTTGACACTACGGCTATCTTTAATTGAACCCATGTGATGTGACTCCCATCCCATGTCATATTTTCTTCCATCTTTTCCTCCATTAACTAACACAGACAAATGCAATAAGTTGTTTTTTTTTTTATTTTTTTTATTTTAAACTCGACTACCATTGTATATTGACCATCTAAACTGTTTTGATTTTTAGTAGTTGGCAAATTTTAATGTCTATCTATGAATGAATGGCTTTTAGTTTCAAATTATTAACAAAATGTTATTAACTTTTGAACTCTAACATTATAGTTTGAAACGGTTGGTGACACCGACGGCTTTAAAATAACAAATCCAAAATTAATGTGGATCAAAACTAATCCAAGTGTCAGCGTTTTTTCTGTTATTTAAAATACTTCAAAATCAATCTATAGAGATGTATTTAATTCTCCTCTATTTTTTTTTCCCGACGTAATAGTTATTTAAGTTATCACATAATTAAAAAAGAAAAGAAAAGAAAAAGCGATGACTTTTGCTCATATTTGTATTATGAAGGTTTATGAGTTATAAAGGGATAGATACGTTTGATACACTTACGCGTGAGTTTATACAATAGCAAAATATACACTAATCATATACACATTTGTATGCAATTTTTCATTCACGTGGGTTTTCTACATTTATTGAAAGCAGTCATGAATATTCAAGTGGAGATATATAACTACAAACGTTAATTAGTGAAATAAAGATGGTCTTTTAATATTTAATAATAATAGCTCCCACGCACCCCAAGTTCGTCACCATAAATCCGCCCAACCAATTTTACAATTATACTGCAAATTAACCAATGGTGTAAATAAGCCGACCAAAGTTGTTGGAGTTTTGAGTTCGGTTCGTTTATTAATTACCTGGATCTATCTCAAATAGATTTTTAAAAAAAATTAAAAGTATAATTTGAGCTTGAGGTCAATAAACTTGTTAGGAGCTCGAGGTTAATAAACTTGTCTAATAGCTCAAACTCAAACTTGGATCATCTCATTTATAATCATAACTAACTTTATTTAAACTAATTTTAACCAAGTCCGTTGGACTTTATTGGCTCGTTAAACTCAGGTAGCTCGTTTGACTTAAAATGAGCATACAACTTTGAATTAGACAATTAGTCTTGCCAAATATTAACTTTTAAAGCTTTTCTGTGCCTTAGAAGAAAGATTCTCGCTTCTCAAGAAATTTAATAAGTGAAGTTCTCCTTGCTTGTGAAATTAATATGTTCAAACTGGACTTGAAGAAAGTCGAGTTTGAATATCTCGTTAGACTAACAGGTATGAGGCAACTTGGGGGAGGGGGAACTTCCTCCATGTGGCGCCACGTAAGCATGTAAGAAGCTTATCAAAAAAACTTGGAGTGAGGCAACCTAGCTAGGTGGGGGGACTTGCCTATGTGACAGCCTAAAAGTGTTAAGTGTGTAAAATGGATGAATATGTGTGTAAACATGGGCTACTTCTGCAAGTCGTGGAGTTGGTTGAGAACATGGAGGACGCCTAGTGGGGTGATGTAGCTAGCGACATGAGGGGCATTTGGGTTGAGGTCGTCCAAATGGACGCCTCATACTTGGTCTTAAGAGTTCGACTTGTTTATACCTTGCAATCAATCATTGTTTTAAACCCTACAATCAACTCCTTTTTTTTACGTCTTGAATACACCACTATGATGAGAGTAATAATCATTCTTTAAACTTTCTTCACATATAATAGGAAAACATACGAACTTACGTTACATACCACAAAGACAAAATGTTGAAAATATCTATACACTTATAACTTTACTAGGTTATGTCCCGTGCGATGCACGATTGAAGTAATATACACATTATATTGATTATAGATTTATAGCTATACTATTTTAAATAATATTACTTTAAAATGATGATTAACATATACAAATTAACATATATAAATAAAGAATATAAATTTAATGATGTTAATAATATAGAAGTTAAACTAACATAAACATAGTGTTATTTTATTTGAGTTTAATAACATTTTACACCAAAAAACTTGATGATTTGATACTTTATTTATATCATCTATAATTAGAATATTATTAAATTCCCGATAGATCGAAGTACACAAATCATTATGAATAAATTAAGGTGACTAAATATTGTTAATAAAATCAAATTTTTTGAAGTCGGCTAAATGTTGGTATTCATTGTTACTCAAACATATAAAAAAAAAACTAAAATAAGCATCTTTTGAAAGCTAAGTTTGTCTATGTTTAATAACTAACTATGAATTCGAACATTCTGGTTGTGGTTTAATTTCATTTGTAAATAAAACTTCAAAAGTAAGTTCAAAATTCAAATTTAAAAGCTAATTTAAATTTCAAACATAAAATATTTTTTTTATAACGAAACTAAGCTAGATTTGACGTCACATTGGATGATTGTCTAAATATGTGTGTAAAGTGTGTGTAAACATGGGCGACTTCTGCAAGTCGTGGAGGTGGTTGGCAACTTGGAGGACGCCTAGTGGGGTGATATAGCTGGCGACATGAGGGGCGTTTGGGTTGAGGTCATTCAAATGGACGCCTTATACCTTTTAGTCTTAAGAGCTTGGCTTGTTTATACCCTGCAATCAATCATTGTTTTAAACCCTACAATCAAACTTTTTTTTTTCTTTTTTGTCTCGAATACACCGCTATAATGAAAGTAATAATCATTCTTTAAACTTTCTTCACATACGTACTTACGTTACATACCACATAGACAAAATGTTGAATATATCGATACACTTGTAATTTTATTCACTCATACACCACCAATTATTTTTATGATTATCCGAACTGTTACATTACTAATAATTTTTCCTAATGTACTAGTTGTTTAAACAACCATAACTTTTCAAATACTTTGACTAAAGATTTACTTTGTTTTTTTACAACGTCAAAACAATTAAACCAAGTTCAAATTCAAATTGAAAATCCATGTTATTACATAGACGGATGGTGGTAGCGGCCGCAGCGGTAGCAACGGTGTGGTGGTGATGGCGACGAGTGGTGGTAGTGGCGACTGGTAGTGTTAGTGGCGGCGGCGAGTAGTGTAGACTATTGATGTAAATGTTATTGATGTAAAAAAGGGTAGCGTAGTTATTTTAGAAGTTAAGGGGTAGATGTTGTAAATTAATTTCATTAAGGGTATTATAGGTATATTAAGTATAGATTTTAAACTAATGAATTACAAGGAAAGACAAAATAAGTAGTTTAAATTATGATTTGAGAAAGGGGTGTTTGCTTTATTTATAATATAGTATATCTATCTATTAATAAACTAAAACAGGATTGATGTTTTCTTTGATCGACACATTGCGCTTTATTTATGCGACATATGTCCTTTTAAATCTATATTTATCCTATTTTTTAGATACCATAAATAATTAAACTTTTAATTAATTAATATATAGATATAGTCATCTAAATACCTAATATAATTAAAAATCTTATATATATTTTATTCATTGTTACTATAAATATAGATTTTCATCATCATTCATATTTTTAGTGATAATTTATAATTTACGACATATTTTTATTTATAATATATAAAAATTATATATATTTATCCCAATCTATAGGATATCTTAAATTAATTAGTAGATGATGATGATGATGATGATGATGATGATGATGATACTAATAATAATAATAATAATCTATATTTCTAACTTATATTTTAATATTACTTATTATTTAATTACTTATCAATTGATTAATATAACGAAACGTGGTTGAAATTTGTAAAACGATTTGAACCATGTTTTATTATCATGACTTTAGATTTGGTGATATTATTATCAATACCAAAAGTAATACTAGATCTTAATAGATACGTTTATGATACATGTCTTTTATTATTAGGCTACTATTGGAGAGACTAAATTCATGTGATGAGGCATGTTCAAATTTTATGTTCTTTAAAAAAAAAAAAATCAAACAATATATATAGTCAATCCATACATCGTACGGGTATTAAAACTAGTATATATATATATATATATATATATATAAAAGTAGATATAGATATAGAGACATCCTCTTAAATATTGAAGATGGTAGGAGTGTTAGAAATTACCCGTGAAAGAGGAGGAAGTTTGTAAAAGCAATTGCAATAAGTCCAAACGTGAACACCATTTATTTATTTATTTAAGTACACGGCCCCCAAATACGCATTTAACACCTCCCCCTCCCCCAATGCCCCATCTCATACGTAATGTAATGTAATGTAATAATCACTTCAAATATTCACTACTACTTTTCATGTCTTACAAAATATAACATTTGATATCACATGCTACAATTTAACATAAAATATATTATCGTTGATTTAAATAATAAATCATGTTTTTTTTAATAAAAAAATGAAACAGTTTATAAGTTAAATAATCTCTTTTAGAAAGTACACAACTTAAATAAGATTAATCTCTTTTGTGACTACCATAATTTATAGGTGAAGAAACAAAAGACATATTTAAAAAAACTTATATTATTGTTATTATTATTATCAGTAGTTCGCCTAACATGTGCTTAGTTCGCCTAACATGTGCTTAAGGACATACATAAATATATATATATATATATATATATAATGCAATTAATATATTAAATATTTTTTTCAAAATAAGTAAAAAGTTAATTTTCCATTAAAAAAAAATATTTAGTGAATAATCGTACTTTATATGTCCCGTTTATTATTAAATGCATTTATGAGAATTTTATTGCATTTAGGCACCTCCCCTTCTATCTTTCACATTATTCATTCATTTACACACTATCCCCATCTCCCTCCCCTCAAACCTAACCCTCCTCCTTCCCATCTCACTAACTGTGTGAAAACATGACCAACAAATCCCCCATTTTCCCTTTTCAACAACCTCAACATTTCAGTGACTATGGTTTTGACCCTCAAATCGACTACTTTCAGGTACCCATTTTTATTAATTTCGTACGTATACAAACAACAATACCTTATCCCGTCAAATTAAGATTTGCATTGGTTAATAAATAATTAACAAACTAATTTACGTGTTCATTTCTATATATATATATGCAATGCAGGTGTTGGAAGAAGCAAGAAAACATAAACAACGTGAAACAACTTCATCATTCAGATCGTCATCATCCATTATTGACAACCTACATTTCAAGCTTCAAAAGCCCATCTCCAAAGACAATGACACCAGCAAAAAAATCAAGAAAACCCGACAGCGTTGGTGGAAAAACGCCTTTCATTTTTTCAAACGAAAACGCACCAACAAATGTGACATTAATGCCTATAGTGGCACAAGTACTGTTCGTGCATTTTCTGGACCCGTCTATTTCACGGACACTAAAAGTGGGTCTTCCACTCCTTACCATCGTAGCAGCCCTTCGTCCGGACCGCTAGCACGAGGTGATTTCGATATTAGTATACCTTATATTAGCCTCACCCAACTTAACATGGATCATACTCATAAGATGTCAACCTCGCCTATGCCAATTTACTTGGTCACTTGAGACAGTCGAGTGACAATTAAAGAACATGTAACATCATCATTTGTAACACGATTTACCTCTCCTATGTCGTCGGTCTACTGGTCCTAGGTGTTTTTTTTTTATATACTATAAAAAAAAACCTTATATTCAAGAATTTAATTGCCTTTATTTGTATGCATTAAAGTAATGATGAAAGCAGAGATTGGTTGGAAAATATGTGTAACTTTGTGGGTTGATTAAATATTTTTGCAGAGTGAACTTTATTGTTCAATGTACCCATGTTTTGACTATGTTTGTTATATTGACCCAAATATTTTGTTTTGGGTATTTTGGATAAATATATATTTACTGGTATTATCAATTACTGTAGTATCTTGTCCATATTCTAAGGTATTGTTAGTGTCACTTGTATGGAATTGTGGAGAAAAATGGTGTAGTCAGGTTTCTGATTTCTTCCTACCGTTACAAAAAACATGTTCAAACTGATATATTGATGGGCCATATACATGAACGTAGGCAAGTTGTGGGGCACTAGCTAATTCTTGATAACTTAACGTAGGCAAGTTGTGGGGCACTAGCTAATTCTTGATAACTTAATATTATAATGCATCTTCCTATCCTGAACTCGTCATCCCCTCGTCTTGATTGCCACATCAGTTTTCTCTCTCCAAGACACACCCAAGAAC
>JAOEHQ010032335.1:0-13123 GCA_025447715.1 Asclepias incarnata | reverse complement strand
ACGCCGTCATCCCCTCGTCTTGACTGCCATATCAGCTTTCTCTCTCCAAGACACACCCAAGAACTACCCCCTCCCTATCATACCCCATTCATCATCTCATCCCCAATAAAAAACAATTAAAAACACACACACACTACTCGTCTAAACTCGTTAAAAAAAGGAAGAGGAAAGATGACGGACAAGCATGAATTTGTCATGCCAATCCCGTCGATCACGACGACCTTCACGATGGGTAAAATGACGAAGCATAGGGACTGCCCTAAGTGGTCTTTTTTATGTAGTTTAAACTATATGTTTTAATTTTTGGATGATTATTAGGATTTATAATGGACTTAGTTGATTACGTATATAATTTTTATTTTATATACATAAAAATTAAAAAATCAGGCCCTCTAAAAAGTCGGATTTCGGCCAGTCGCCTACTTTGTCCCACCTCTAAGCCGGCCATGGTAATGTAATGTAATTCTAATATTCTAATGTAATCTGATGTACTGTATCGCATTACATCATGATAATTATATTGTCTTTAGTACGATATATATAAATGAGATATTATACAATATTCCGAATGAAATGCATAATATTATAATTAAATAAATGTAATACGTAATACCAATAACTTCTTTTGGTTCATATTATCGTTATAACTGTTGATGTTGTTATTTACATATTTTTGAATTTTATGGCATGGTTATTGTAAAACAAGTATTAATAATAATACTTTTTAAAAAGTTAATTTTTTTTTTGAAAGTGATATATGTGCAAATGTTTTGCTTCATATACAAAATGTACCACCATTATAATGTATTTGTATGTATATATAAAAAAAATACTTTATGCACATATCAATTTTATTTTATTTTTATTTCTCCATTAAAGAAAAAAAAAACCAATTTGAAAATTTTACATTTTAACGAGCTAAAGACATCTCCAATACATGTATCAAATGGTACATCGAATTTGGTAGAAAATGAGAATATTTTACACTAAATATGATTTTTACTCCACTGTATATACCAAATATTCGCCCCTATTTGATTTTTTCTTCAATATTTTGCATAAAATATATATTTTTTTTTAATTTTTGATATATAGAAATTATATGATATAAAATAAAAACAAAATACAGTGTAAAATGATTGAAACAAAAGGCATTTATATTTAATGCAATATTTTGTATTGCATCAAATCAAATTTGGGTATAAAATGCTAAAAACTCGATACATTGAAGATATATGGTTTAACAAAAGTCATCCGCGGTAAAAATAAAAAAAAGTAAAAATCACCTGGCTCCCGAATATATATAACAAGTCACAAGTCACAAGTCACGACCCACTTTTTTTCTTGATTCTAATAAAAACCCCTTCTCTCTCGCTCTAAAAAACAAAAAGCCATAAATCTTAGTGCGAGAGAATGAAGAGAAGAAAGGTTTCATCATTTTCATGTTCATCTTCTTCATGCATTATTAATGAACACCAAATTCCAAAATCTCACAAAAACAACACTTTGACTACTACTACTTCAATTCAAAATGCTAATGCTGAAACCACTCGCAGGAGCTCCATTTACAGAGGTGTCACCAGGTAAACCTACATTTACTCCAAAAATATTCACTTTTTATTGAAATTTAGATTAATCCTGAGATACCCATTCGGTAAAAAATTTTGATCTTTTTTTTTTCTATGTTTTGAAATTGAGTTTTGGGCCTAAAAACAGGGGAGGATGGATTCTGGGTTACATGCATTTTGAAGTTTCCTTGAAAAAGATTCAAAAATTTTGTTAAAATTAGTTAGATCCTACACTTTAGTAAGATACCCAGTTGGTGAAAGTTGCAAAAGGTTTGATCTTTTTTTTTTTTTTTTTGAAATTGGTGTTTTGGGCCTAAAAACAAGGGAGTATGACTTCTGGGTTACATGCACTTTGAAATATTGCCGAAAAATATTTAAGTTTTTTCTTCGAAATTAGTTAAATCTTACATTGTAGTAACATACCCATTTGGTGAAATTTGTAAAAGGCTGTAAGTTTTGCCAAATTTTTTTATAAAAATACAATTGGGGGTAAAACAGGGTAGGGGGATCTGGGTTACATGCATTGGTGTTTTTTATGAAATAATTTGTAGAAATTGAAATTCATATTGTTGAAAAATGAAAAGTTTCATTTTTCAACCTTTAAAGGATCCAATTTTCTGTAAACTTTTGCAAATTGAACTAAGAATGTCGAAAAAAATGTCCATATTTTGGGCTACATGCATGGAAATGATCATTCTAATTTTGGTATAATGGCTGAAAAAAGTTTGAAAATATTCTCAATGTTAAACAAATTTTATTCACTTTATTAAAATTTTTAAGCTTAAGACTTTTTTCTTTATTTTATTTTATTGGAAATATTAAGTTGCATGCAATAAATTTAGTAAAAATGTTGAACAACAGGCATAGATGGACTGGAAGATTTGAAGCACATCTATGGGACAAGGGTACATGGAACAACATCCAAAACAAGAAAGGAAAACAAAGTAAATACCATTTCTTTCTGTATTACTTTTTGTTCAAATTAATTATTATTTTTAATTAAGACACCAATTTATTTTAGTCAATATAAGTAAATGACAGAGATCTGCAGTCTTGATTTTTTTTGATAATTTAAGTTATTCTGTTAATTAATATATATATTTATTTAATATATATTTTTAAGTTCTGACTCTGGGTTTTTGGGCTATTCTGGTTCGGTGTGATCTCCTGCTGATTGTCACTATGGTTGCTGCTTGTATAGTTTATTTGGGTAAGTATTATCTTTCTTCTTTCTGCCATTTTTATATTACTTTTTCAGATACTAATATACTTACTATAATACTTTAAATTGCTTACATGAGTGTGGCTTTGCCTCATTGACATTAGACTGAGTTTTAGAGCCTTGTGGTAATCGGATCTAATACATGCAAATTTATTACAAAAAATTATTTTCCGAGGTCAAATTAGTTTATACTTATATACTAAATTTTCTAAAATACTCCCAGAAATTCTAATTGGACAATCTGCTGCCCATCCATGGCACCGTAGTTGGGCTCCAAAAAGTAAATTATATAGGCTAGAATGTACGTCAAGTCGTCGAAATAAATAGTTTCTGATACAAATGAAAATGCAACATTTTTCCTTTTGTGTTGTCCAAATAAATTTAAAAACTTTTACTAGTAAAGCTTTTTTATTAAAATTGCTCATTTTCCCATTAAAACTATTAGTTGATACTTGCAAGTTTGATATTGTTCAAGTGAGTGTTCATTATTTTGATCAAGAGCATATTGGTATGTGAGAAATCTCTTAAGCAGTGAAGATGTTTTTATCAGTCTACATGTCAAATGAAACATTTAAAGTACAAGTAAAAGTATCAAGTATACATACAGATCAACAAATGCTTGCATTTAGGAACACTTAACTGAACATTTAGATGTGGAACTCAAAATATTCCTTCAGGGGCCTATGATAGTGAAGAGGCTGCTGCTCGCACGTATGATCTTGCTGCCCTAAAATATTGGGGACCGGACACGACCCTCAATTTCCAGGTACATATAGAAAAGTCGTATTTAACTCCTTTTTTTCTTTCTGAATATTTTCCAAATTTTGCACATCAAGCTTTATAGAATATTATGTATTTCATCAGTTTTGATAATAAATGTAAACAATAGGTCTTATTGCTAGTGATAGATTGGATATATACAGGTGAAACCATATTAAACCATTTAACTCTTTTGGCTTTTGTATATGTGATTCATCTTTTCTTTGTTGCAGATAGACACCTACAAAAAGGATATCGAAAAAATGGAAAAACTGTCCAAGGATGAATATTTAGCATCGTTAAGGCGCAGGAGTAGTGGATTTTCAAGAGGTGTTTCAAAATACAGAGGAGTAGCAAGGTAAGAAACCTTCATAATTTTTAGAAACTCCCAGAAGTACATTTTAATTTCAAGACATGAGTACATTTTGACGTACACATTCATTTTATTTTTATTTTTTTGCAATTACATAAACTTATTTTTATTTCTCAAAATATTATTTGTTGATAGAAACAAACATCAGATACAATGGTTACGAAATAATTACTTCTCTATAGTTTTTGAAGATTTGCGCTCAATAGCTGTTTATTCATTGTCATTTTGGGATAAGTAAAGAAAACATGTTTAGTGAGTTGTGCGAGTCTGCATACGTATTGTGTGTTACATGCGAATATGTTGGTTTAAACATGTGTTTTTACATGAAAAGTTGATTATGCCATATGCATCTTCACTATAATGTTCAATGTTTGCTCCATTTTCCCCAACAATAATCGACATGTCTACGACTTTTACTGTGTTTGGCTTTACTTTTAGTTAGAAATAAAAAGATGGGTAGTTGGCTATACCTGATACGGAATTGTTGGTCGAAGGAATGTGTGGGAGAGAGAATGAATTTATGAAACTAATGTACTAAAGGAGTTTGTTAAGGACTTGAACCAACGTATTGCATGCCTTTATTTTTGCTATATTATTATATATAGTGGACAAATTTTGATGTGTTATATATACGGAATTATTATATATGTAACACCCCAAATTTTGATGTATTATTATATTACTAAAAGAAATATATATAGTGGACAAAATGACAAATTGTCAAAATTTATGATGTGGTGTTATTACTATTGTTATTAGGGACTAAAGTATAAAAACAAATATGAGAGGGACTAGTTTGCAAATAGTCTAATACACGCTCGTCGCGCGTGCGCGCGCACACACACACACACACACACACACACACACACACATATATATATATGATCAGATTATATGATTAGGCTACATGGAGCGAGGCGGCTTCCTCCTCCTTGCCGCCCCTTGCCTTCCTTTGTCGCCCCGCTACAGCGCCCCGAGGGGCGTTTTCGTCCATTTTTTTTTCCCCCGGCTAATACTTGCCGCTTAGTTGTGTTTGGTTTGTGTGTGTGTTGTGTGTATATATATATATATGTATGTATGTATAGTATGTATGTGAGTGGGGGCTTCTAGGAAGCCTCACTCTACCATTTTTTAGGGCTTCTTCTCATCTTACGCACATGCCACGTGTCGCAAGACGCCCCCCACTTTTGAAGCCTCACTCCCCTTAGTCTTAGTGGCTTCGTGCCAAATCGAATGAGCCGGATCATTGCTGGTCATTTATAAGATTTGATTCTTGAGGTGTTGTAATATGGTCTTGAAGTGTGGTTTAGTTGGAAATGATTTCTACAAGTTTTGGTAGTCTAAATGCAGGTTTTTTATGTTGATAATAAGCATTGCTTGTGGATTTTATGATGGGGTTATGCCAAAATTTCTAGTTTCTGTCTGTTTTGTCTTTTTGTAATGATTTTTTGATATTCGGTATAGTCGTATAGGTATGTATTTGTTGAAAACATAATTATTTATAATATTCAAATGAGGTTTTAAAAAATGGGTGTGAAACTAAATGAGTTGTCATTTTGGACTTAGAAGTGCAACACAATTAAATTGCCAAATACTTTTGAATTTTCATAACAAGTGTTATATATTTAAGATTTAAGAAAGTAACATGTTAATACACATTGTATGGTTTCTATAGGCACCATCATAATGGAAGATGGGAGGCACGGATTGGACGAGTTCTTGGAAACAAATACCTATATTTGGGAACTTATAGTACGTGACATATATCTCTCTGGTATATTTTATGTATATGAATGTTCATGTCTTGTTTTATCGCTCATTTTTCACGATAAATATTTGACTTTTGCAAGTTTATATGTTTTTTTTTTCCTGTAGTCAGCCATATCACTTCATTGGATCAATATTTAATCAAGGATGTCAATTGATTAAAACTATGAACAAATAACTATGTAAAACCAAAGTATTTAATGTAGTGAGTAATGATATGTTTTCTTAGTTATATAAAATTTGAGCTAAATTAACAAAAACCTCTCCATCATTATTTATTTTTGGCCTTTTACGAGCTTGGGTAATCCAACTTGCTTTGCGAGCAGACTAATCCCAAGATGACTCGCTTTGCGACCCCGGAGTCATAACAGGTGAGCCTCCGTGGCTACTAGGGGGTTTATGTCAAGGATAGAACTTGTGACCTTTATTATTGAGAAACATGAGTCCTTGCCAATGTACCATCACCCTAGTAGTTAGTTACCTCTCTATCATTGTTTATGCAAGACCCGCTTAAAATAAACGATTTGTATAACTCCCTGACCTAGAGATTGATTTGACATAGTGGATAACACCATACCCTGTGCGAATAACACCATGGTCACGGCATGGTAATGGTGAACCACGTACCACACCGTTTGCCTACTCATAAACCAATAAACCATTGTTTATTATGAACTTAATTGACAATGATGCCAGTGAGCACCAGGTTTTACACACCAAACGGGGGTTCAATCCCCGTTAACCCCTAGATGGGAGCCTTTGGTGTGGTTTTTCCTTGGAATCTCTTAGTGTTGGGCGTAGAGAGTACACGGTTAAGACAACCGACTATCTCGGTCTAAGTGGACCTTCACCCTTGGTTGGTGATGGGCGTTGCTATTCGAAAGTTACCTTCCTAAAACAAATATGAACTTAATTAGTTTTTTACTCTTCTAACAAAACAACCTAATTAGATCTTGACCATGCATCTTGAGGAGATTCTTAGTAGCCGTACTAAACAGACTTTTGATAGCCAATCAAATAGATCCAATCTCACAAAAAATATACAATTTGCCTAAAAAGCTGTGCAATATGTTTATCAACTTCAAAAATATAGTCCATGATTCTATTCTGTCTGAAAATACAATATTCTTTAAATATTTTATTGCTATTAGTGATCCTATATATGTAAAAATTATATGCAAGTTTAATACTGTATTACTATAACCGAGTAATCAAGTATATTATTTGATAAGTTTCAACTTTTAAATATAATTTTTGCTAAATTTTGTTTATTAGTATGTCATATAATATATATCATCTATATAATATGATCAATTTTTTACTTGTTGTTTATTAGTATTCAACTATTCATTATACGACAGTGACAACTCTAGGTTTATTCCGATTGTTTTTTTTGTAGCTTTTTTATCTTGATATTTCACTAGCAAAGTAACAATTTGGTTTCTTACCACCTGAACATTTTTTACTGCCATAGTGAATTTGTAAAGCACAAAATAAACGTAACTTTAAAGCCATTTTGTCTACTATATATGGAGTACTAAAAAGGTGCACATGAGCTCTCTCTTCCCAATGAAATACAAAAAGGTCATAATAAACAATTAGCAGCACTAAGTTATCATTCTTCTCATATAACAACTTGCTCTGACCATGGTATTGGTTATACTAATTAGTTTAGTTGTATCAATAATTACCCCTCAACTTGTAGAAAGGTCCATTGTACTTTCATGTTCATGTCGATTCGCTTGATACAAATAGGATATTGTATAGTGTTAATCGGCTCGACCTTACTATAGTTTCTAAAAGAGTAAATAAAGGTTCATAAGCCTGATTTTTATTGTTTGTTAACTATTAATCTTTGTGCTTGCTAAAATTACTTCTAGATTATTTGGTATCCAATTATTGGAAATTTAAAGTCATTCCTTTTAACATATGATAGTGTTGTTTCTGTAATTTAACAAGCGAAGTGTTTAACTTGTTACAAAATACGAGTACACTCATTAGAATAACTATTTGCTTGTTCGTAAGGTAAGCAGATGAATGAAAATAGAAAAATAAAAATTATACTCAAGCTTTTCTTGAACTGATTAATGTGTTTTTTTAGGCACTCAAGAGGAAGCAGCTGCAGCATATGACTTAGCAGCCATTGAGTATCGAGGTGCAAAAGCAGTAACCAATTTCGATGTCAGCATCTATGCAGATCGTTTGAAGAATGGTGTGCTACAAAACCAAGCTACTCCTGAGTCCACCAAAGTTGCAGCTCCAGTAAAAAACGAGCACATTGAAGAGGTTCATAATGATCTAAATGGTCATGAGCAACAAGAAGAAGAGACAACTGTAAGAGAAAAAGAAGAGTCATTGCCTGATCAGATTCATGATCTCGATTTCCCACATTCAGTTGAGGACGAACACCCGTGGAGCTTGTGCTTAGATTCAAGTTACAATCTCCTTCCATTTCCACACATTCCTCTTGATAAAACAGGTGATATTCTTGACTTGTTTGACGACACTGGCTTTGAGGATAATATTGACATTCTTTTTGACGGTCCATTATCTTGTGGAAATGAATTGGAGAAAGTACATGCCTGGATCACTTCACCTTCATCGTCATCTTCAACGACAACTTCCCTTAATTGTCCCATTTCACATTGATGAATATGTGGTTTAGTTCTTTGATAAGGTGCCGTTTCATGTTTTTGTTCTGTTTTTTCTTTTTATGTTGTTCTTTCCAATAGACAATAGATGTCCATTGGATTGTTTGAGCTTATTTATGTTCTCTCTATTCTTTGTTAGTTCATTATGTAATTTTTCCTAGTCTTGTTTTTCTAACAAAAAATAGACATTTAATGGTGGTGACACGAGGATGGGCTGGGCTGGGCTGGTTGTATTTTGACTTTAGCCAGTTAACTTGATTTTACAATACACTGATACAAACATTCTTATTGACCGGGAAGGTGGCATTGTAAGAATTCGCCACTCCGGGCCATTGGGCATACAGACTACTACTTGCACAACCCTAGCCGTTGCATTAAGATACTAGCTAACTGTAATCCATAGCACAGCGACACAGAATTCAATTGCAGTCCAAACACTAGCCATGTACACCTCTATAAAGCATGTTGTTTAACCAAATCCTCTTTCGCACCAACATTAACAAGAGCTGCTGATAACTTTTCTGCCAGGCCCTTAAAGCTGTCAATAACCTCTGAGTTTGGGGTTGATGCTCTTGAAGTGACACCCGGTGATTGTGAATGGTTCATAGATTTCCTGAAACTCTCCGTCTCAGCTTAAAAATGGAAATGATAATACTCAACTAATTAAAACAATCACTGTACTTCATCTGCAAATAGTTGAATATAAACCAAGTCTTCGAATGCACATTGAGTTAAAATGAAAATTATATAGACGAAAGCGACTTAAAAGTACTTTTCTAATATGTCAACTGCAGCAATAGATGATTTAACTTTTTAAAAAAAATGAAAAAAAGTGATGGGCTGATATCAGCATTGTGTACATTAATAACCCAATGACATTTATAAAGTAATTAACCCAATGACATTTAGCTAAATAATAGACACTAACAAATCGAGATTTATATCACTCTTTTCGCAAACATTAGTTGATACATTGATAATAGACTATTCGCATAGAAGAAAGAATCGTCAATCCAATTAATTATACCAACCAATACTCAGGTTTAACACAAACTCATGAACAGGGAGTGCATGATTTTCAAATAAAAATATACAAACATTCAAGAAACATTAGACACACTAGAATATATATTTAATGCAAAAAAGAATTATAATATTCAAGAATTTATATGTACCATCTTTACAAATTATGTTCAACAATAACATCAATACTGAGTTAGTACCAATCAAAACCCTGATAACACAAACTCTATATATCACATAAACAAATTAACTAACACACACTCAGAACCAAATGACTGGTTCCGAGTGTCTTCAAACTGTGTCATCTTGATGAATGATGATCAATTCCATCTTCATCAAACACGAACAAGTGAGAAACAGAGTTGCTCATTAGCGCGGAACCCCCAAACCTTAATCACCATACCTTGCTTCAACCTATTTGCATTCACAATATCGTTCCACCCTGTTTTCAGCACGTATACTTCCTTATTCATTACATCAATATGCAAAGACAACAACGATGTGCGCATACGATGATGCTCGATCAGAACTTGCATGAATTTGGTGCTATCTAGCTAGCAAAACGAAATAATGGAAAAGTTCACGAGCATGGCATAGTTGTTATTGTTACATAATTGCGTCGATATATGTCGTTTTAATTAGCAAACTGATTGATCACCAAACCTAGATTACCTACGAAGTAGAGTGTTTTGGGTGAGAGAGATTGTTTTGTTTGTTGGCGATTCCCCGGAGGTAGAGAACTCTCTATACGCCAATTATGTTTTAGGGTTTATGTGATTATATGACATACCGATCAAAGGGTGGTGTAATCCCCTTTTTATAGGTGATCGCTCTCTTGGAGGAAAAGATGTATATCTTTCCTTTAAATGTGAGATATCAAGATAAAGCTTATCATGATTTAGTTACTTTGAATAATTATCCTTTAATAAGGAATATATATCCGTATATATGTGTTTCCGGAATTAACGTCGGAATTATAGGAGAGATTGTAATCATCTCCTAATTGTTAGCAACTGCTATATTACTTCGCATATGTATTCCTTCGTACATGCGGAGGGATATATCATCATGTTTAAAAAGAGATCAATATAAATAAGAAAAAGGAAATAATGCAATCTATGTATTAATAATCAAATTATTAGTTAAAATATATTTTGATTTGTGAATTTTAAGTTTATATATCATTAAGGATTATTTTTTTTTGACTTTGGAGTAAAACATAATGATTCTCTCTTTTAAACGCATAGTTGGATCACTTACGGATTACTGACCCATCCTATTGTCTCCACACTTCAATAGCAACAAGAAACCCATTATAGGTAAGAAAAATCTCATGACCCAACATGAAAATCCCAATAATTTGTTTTATCTATGACTTAAACCCATGATCTTTTCATGACATTTAAAATCACGTGTGCCTCACTTAACATAATAATTATTCATAATAATTCTTGAAAGAAAAAAACATAAATTATAAATTAATTAAGTCAGTACTAAACAAAACTCAGAAAAAAGTTAAATGAATTGAATCTGATCGATGTATCATAGTCCGATGGCAGGCACGGGGTGGATTCTCCCCTTTAAAGGGGAGAAACATTTTAGATGGGCCTTTAATTCTTAATGAGGTGCTTCATCATTATAAGCAGAAGAAGAAACAAGCGATGTTTCTCAAGATTGACATTGCTAAGGCGTACGATTCATTGAATTGGAATTACTTGTTATCTATTCTCTCTTTTATGGGTTTTGGCCGGCGGTGGATTAGTTGGATTTCTGGCTGTTTATCCTCTACTCGTGCTTCGGTTCTTGTTAATGGTAGCCCTACGGGCAAATTTGCTTTCGAGCGTGGCATTAGGCAAGGGGATCCTATGGCTCCTTTCCTTTTTATCTTAGCTATGGAAGGTCTTCACGTTGCTTTGGAGGATTTGAAAGCTGCTGGGTTGATACACGGTATCAAGGTTGGTGATATTTCTTTATCTCATCTTATTTATGCTGATGATGTGTTGGTTATGGGTGATTGGGCGGTAGATAATTTGAAAAATATCATGGCGACTTTCTCTTGTTTCTATTTGGCATCCGGACTCAAAATTAATTTACATAAATCAAAGATTTATGGAATCGGGGTTAGTGGGGCGGAGTTAGATCGTTTTGCTAGAATTGCGTCTTGTTCTAAAGATTCTTTTCCGTTTGTGTATTTGGGTGTTCCTATTGGGGCGAATATGTTGAAATCAGAGTCTTGGCAACCGGTTATTGATAAATTTGCAAAACGTTTATCTAAGTGGAAAACTAGTCTTTTGTCCTTTGGGGGACGTGCCACTCTTGTTTCTGCGGTGTTAGGTTCGGTGGGTTCTTATTATATGTCCTTGTTTCGTTTGCCCAATGTTGTTTCAAAAACGCTTGAATCTTTGCGCGCCAAATTCTTTTGGGGTGGTAGTGGCGACATAAAAAAAATGCATTGGGTAAAATGGGATAGAGTTCTCGCTAGCAAAAATTATGGGGGTCTTGGAATTGGTTCTCTAGCGGCTCTCAATAAAGGTTTGCTTTTAAAGTGGAGATGGCGGTATGTGAATGAACCTAATGCGTTATGGGTCAATGTTTTAAAGAATCTTTACAAACCATTATCCATTTGGGATTTTAATTCAATACGTCGAAGTGGTAGTGGGGTATGGAGCCTTATTTCCAACGTGGCCATTGAGCTTAATCAAGTTAATTCCATACCTTTCAATTCGTTGGCTGTGAAGATAGGTAATGGCATGTCAACTTCCTTTTGGTATGATATTTGGTATGGTGACAGTTCTTTGTGTGATCGATTTCCGCGGCTATTTGCTTTGGAACAAAATAAACATTGTCGGGTGGCGGATAGATGGAATGGTATTAGCTTTATCGATGAATGGCGTCGGCCATTAAGGGGTGGTGTGGAGGAAAATTCATGTCGAGATTTGTTTGATGGTCTCAGAAATGTGTCGATGTCTGGGAATGATGATAAATGGAGTTGGAACATCTCGGATGATGGTCTCTACTCGGTTAAGGATGTAAGGATGCGTATTGACGAGTCTTCCTTTCCTACTTCGTTTGGTAAAACTCGATGGTGCAACTTGGTCCCTAAGAAGGTCAATATTTTAGTTTGGAGAGTTTTACTAGATCGCTTGCCAACGCGTTTAAATTTGGTGGATAAAGGAATAGATATCCCCTCGTCCTTATGCCCTTTGTGCTCGGCTGTTTCAGAATCTGTGAATCACCTTTTCATGGAATGTAATATTGCATGTAGTCTTTGGCGTCTTGTTTGCATGTGGCTTGGTGTGCCTTCCATACAGCAACCGAATGTGGAAGCTTTATTCTGTTACTTTGAGGACATGCAAATGTGCAATATTAAAAAGGAATGCATTAGGGCGATTATCTGTTGTGTTCTTTGGGTTATTTGGAAGCATCGGAACGAAATGGTTTTCTCTCCGGGTCGCAACAAGTCGGACTTCCTTTTCGATGGTGTTGTTGCTCAATCGCATCTTTGGACTACTAGTAGATCCAAGAAGGTGGCTATGTCCCGTGTGAAGTGGTTTCAAAATCCTTTACTGTTCTTATAGTGTTTGATTGATGCCTTGCCGTTTTTTGTCTGTTTTGGTTTTTCGTTTGGTTGTATTCTTTTTTTCGTTACCTTGAGACTTATATGGGCTTGCATCAAAAACATCTGTAACAACGCGTAATTTATTAACGTGCGATTAGTTCTAATCCCAAATCAACTTTGTTAATCAAGATTATCTCGTCT
>JAOEHQ010032324.1:0-13124 GCA_025447715.1 Asclepias incarnata | reverse complement strand
AATCACGCATTAGATTGCATTGTAATAGTACAATTGTGTCTTATTATGTGACAATCTGATGTATCGAATTATGTTTTTGAATGTAATGTTATGGCTTGTACTTGCACAAGTACTGTTTCATGTAGCAGTACCTATATAATTCCATGTCAACTGTGCTTTAGGTGGCATCCCATGTTTCCGCCATGGTGGGGTGTTACACGTCCATCCACAAATGTTCTTGTTCTTGCGGCTTTGGTTAGGTGTTTCGCTCCGCTTGGAACACACATTCCGATGGTGACCTTGGCTTTCGCATTCATAGTAGGCTCTCTTGTTGACCATAGAGTCCTCTACCCTCATAGGGGTCTCTAGTTCTGTCTCTCCCTGACAGTCCTTGGCAAGATGGCCTAATCGATTACACTGGTAACAAGTTGAACATGGTATTGACATTGGATGATGAAGATCGCACTTCGAGCACCACGAATGTGTACCGGCGTAGACTCCTCTTGTCCTCGTTCTCCTATTCTCGTTACCTGAATCTTTCGTCCTGTCCGATTGTTCCGTTGTATTGGTGTCCTCCTCTGGGGGTGTCAATTCCATCATATCGTCTGCCATCAATCCAACCCTGTTTATGACGTTTTGCATCGTAAGAGGATATATCGTCGCTGCCATTTTTCGTATTTGAGGATTCAGCCCACGTAGGTATAGCTCAATTCGCTTTGACTCGTGCACCACGTAGGATATATCGTCAGTTTTATGTCCTACAATTTCTACTTATCCTTCATATTCAATTTTTTTTTTTAATACTCATTCGTCTTACGTGACGTCATCAATTTTCGTTAGATCTTTCTCAACCTCATTATCAAGTCTCTATGCCTAAGTCCTCATTTAAACTAAGTTAGGTCATCTCATTTGCACAAAGTGTGTCTCTTAAAGTCATACCAAGTCCTCGTGCCTAACATTCGACACTTACATCATAACTGCCCCACTTTCTGTTCAATACTTAAACTCTAATAGCACAAACCCTCACGAGATTTTCTCTACAGAAGTGTAATCATACACGCAGTATTAGTCATTCAATCTAACTTATCTGTACGTAATAACTAAAAGGCATAAGGGGTACCACTACAATATCAAAAATTAACTTACAGGCAATTCATTCTGACTTCCAACGACCTATCGACCGATCCAAAAACTCGAATCAATACACACTTATAGAACTCGACCAATAACCCAATCAGCACACATCTGATACCAATAACCCTATAGACTACTTGCCATTCATGGTTACCCCACGGTCCTCCCAAAATTATCCACATTGTATTGCTAATGCTTATATATAGGGTGTACCAGCGGCTAACCCACCACATTAACAACGCCCTGAGGATAACTTAGTTCCCCTATCCATGGCATTTTGCCTGGGTCAATGGCTCATTTGAGACGGGGTAAATTTTTTGTTTTTTAGCATAATATTATTAATATATTAATATATGGTGGGTCCCTAGAGGGGCTTCCAATGGATGCCCCACTCCAACAAAAAGTGGGGGAAAGCCCCTTGGATGACTAGGCGTCACGTGTCGTGAGACGCCCCATGGAGAGGCTTCCAATGGACGCCCCACTTCGGATAGTCTAAGTGTAGTTGGGGTCAAACTTTTTTTCACACGTGATTTTTGAACAGAAACATATTTCCTCCTTACCGTCAAATGATAAGATTATAACTTGACAACAAAAAGTCAATTGTCTAAACAGAATCCCGCTACCACGAGCCAGACAACGATGTCAAACGAAACACCCCGCAGGCTACCACACAACAACTTGGAGATTAATTGGAACAAAGCTTACACTTGACAAGACTCAAACTCCCGTCTCATGAGAAAACCCGAGTGCCTAACCACTGGACCAATGGGTCATTGGCTTGTTAGGGTCAAACTTAATGTGAAAAAAAGAAGAAGATAAACACATTAATCATATCGAGTATGAAAGATGTTAAACTATAATATCGAGTATTTAACTAGTTATGTAAGCTTTAATATAGAGAAAATGTCACAAATGGTCCCTGTGGTTGGCACTATTCGCATTTTAGTCCCTGTGCTTTTTTTTTCGTTGCTAACTGTCCCTGGATTTTCCATTTCCGTTGCCAGAGGTCCCTCCGACAACTGAAAAGACTAAACTACCCTTAATGATTTATTTTTCAGTTTTTATATATAAATAGATAGATACAAATAAATGAATAATAAATATAAATACAAAAAAGACAAAAATAATAATATAAAATAAAATATACCAACATATATTTTGACATCTATTCCACAATTTCTTATTTTTTATATTTCATTATTCTCTATATCAATATATACTTACATATCTATATATCCATATTTATATCCCTGCATACATAAAAGTAGAGATGATGGTGATGGTGATGGGTTTCCACCGGCCACCGCCGTGCCCAATCAACTGCTACAACCGGCCATTACTCCAGCCCTACACCTGCTACAATTGACGAACCACCACACCACCGACTAGCTTGCCACACCACTGTTTCCACTGCCTACAATCGATCAGCGGTTTTTGTTTGGAAAATGGCCGGCGGCGTCAAGGTACAAACACCACCGTTTCCACTGCTTAATGTTTTGTTGATAAGATTTTGGTTTGAAATTTTAGGGATAATAAAGACAAATCTAATGCTTGAAAAAGACAAACAATAGCTCAAGATCTCGATCTACATCTATATATGTATCTACATCTATACCTTTCATCCTCCTACACTACTTATCATCATCATACTTTTCTCAAAAAAAAAATCAAAAAAATAACAAATGAGTATTTTTCTGGTGACTGAAAAAAGATGTCGTTGGTGACCAACAACAACCACCGCCGCTGACCACTACCGCCGGATAAACTTGATCTGCTATTATCTGATGCTGCTTCAAGATTCGGTGGTGTGGCTTGAACAGGGGTTTTATCTACATCTAACTCTATTTTCTATATATATACAAAATGGGGTTATTATATATTATATAAGTTATATTTTATTACTCCTACTGTAACATTATCTATATATAAATCACCATTTTGCTTCAATAGGATATGGTCGAGAAAAGCTTTGTGTGATTTGAATGTAAATAGTATAATAAATAAACTTACTAGAGTATTAAAGTTGTTTCTTGTTTAGGCTTTCTTGTTGATGATGATGATGATGATGATGAAGTAAAATCTGTAAAAGGGTATAGATACATATGAAATGCTGATGATTTTTGTGTTTGAAAGATAGATGTATGTGAAAGATAAATGTATTTTATATTATTATTTTTGTCTTTTTTATTTATATTTATTATTCATTTATTTATATCTATATATTTATATATAAAAAGTGAAAAATAAATCATTAAGGGTAGTTTAGTCTTTTCAGTTGTTGGAGGGACATCTGGCAACGAAAATGAAAAATACAGGGACACTTAGCAACGAAAAAAGAGTCCAGGGAGTCAAATGCGAATAGTGCCAACCACAGGGACCATTTGTGACATTTTCTTTATATAGAGATATACAGATGGAGATCGGGGGGTGGTGATTGAAGAAGAAGACCTTTACTACGAAAAGACTAAAATACCCTCATGTGCATTACACACGAGGGGGTTAACGAAGCTACAGTAATGGCCGTTAAAGGGAGAGGTGTGTAATGAAGCAAAAAGTCACCTTAGAGTTATGTAATGATAAAAAAAAAAAAGTAAAGGGGTGAAACTTGATAATATGATATACCCCAGGGGCATGTAATGAAATTAACTCTAAAAAAACATGTTTTTTCTGTTTTTTCTTTTTATCTGTTTTTTTTTTCCAGTTTTTATATTAAAAAAAACAGTTTTTCTGTTTAAAAAAAAAACTGTTTATATAACAAAAAACTGTTTTTTTAAACTGTTTATTTAAACAAAAAAAAACTGTTTCTAAAAAATAAAATGTTTTCTCTATTTTTTTAAACAAAAAACTGTTTACATAAAACTGTTTTTTTAACTATATAAAACAGTTTTTTTTTAATTTTTTAAAAACTGGTTTGTTTTTAACATTATTTAATAAATCTGTTTTTTATTTATATATTTATGTTCTAACATTTTTTTTGTTTTTTAATTGTAGCGAACTATCAATCGGAAAAGACGTATTGGAAGAAAATTTCCGATGAAGTCCACAAGCTCGAAAACAAACAATCCGACTATCGGGACGGTGATAGCATGAGTTCTAAATGGAGGAAAATGCGCGCATCAATTCAAGTCTTCAGCCAAATCTACACCCGTATGAGCAACGCAAACAACCATCTTAGCAGGGCAAACGATGCAACAATCCAAGCAAATGCGTTGCTCGAGTACTGAGCAACTAGTGGTCCACCTTTTCAATATTTAACGGTGTGAGAGTTTTTGAGGAGAAGTTCCAAGTTCTCGCAAATGCCTTGCTCGAGTACCGAGTAATGTCTTTTTTTTTTTATTTTAGTTATGTAATGTCTTTTTTAATTTTAGTTATGTAATGTTGTTTTTTAGATTTAATGAAATTATGTATTGTTTTTAAATAAATGTTGTATTTCATATAATATAAAAATGTTATAAAACAAAAAACAAAAAAAAAGTACCGCCACATGTCGCAAGAAGCCCTCATTGGAAGAAGCCTTCATTGGAAGAAACCTCACTCCCAATTTTTAGATAGGCTTCTTCCGATGTGACATGGCGCCACATGGCGGAAGAAGCCCCCCACTTTTGAAGCCTCACTCCCCATAGTCTTAGTAGAATGGTACGGAAATTAAATTTAAGAAAATGTTTGATACGTCAAAAGATGGACCTATAATGTACCTAACAAAAACTAATTGAAACATGACAAAATCAATGGTGAAAATTTAGAAATAAAAAATGTGTAAAATCACGTGTCTACAATTGAATGGATTAGGCATATCTTTAAGTATATTTTTTAGTCATATATATCATAACTCTTAAATTTATATAATATATCTATCTATTATCTATTACATCTATTACATATATATAAAGCATTTAGTTTGTTTTATTTATCAAATTTCTTAAAAATTTAACTTTTGAAATGTGACATATGTCCCTTAAAAATCTAATGAACTAATTGTAAACTTATTTTAGAAATAATATTTATCTAAAAGATTAATTTAAACACAATCATTTTTTTATTTTAAATGAAAAAATGATCATTAATTTTTTTATATATAAATAATTTATAATTCTATCAAAATAAATTCTAACAAACTAATATTACATTAAGATTATACAAAATAATTTACTCATAATATTATCAGTAAATCATTGAGATCCAAATAAATCGAGAAATTAATATATGTTGATTTTTGCGTCGCATCGCATGGGTATTATGCTAATACTTATTATACTTATACTACATATATTTATATATATTAGTTATGGTTAGTAAATATGTTAATATATTTCAATTTTTTGCTTTTTTAATGTACAAATCAAATCAATTGTATGGTTTAGATGAAAAAAAAATAACAAAATCAATTCGGTTTATAAAAAAATATACCAAATTTAACACCTAATAGATATAATTAGTTAATAAAAGATATTTTTGTATTTTAGTCTCTTTATTATAATTTTTGCTTAACAATTGAATATTTAATTTATAAAGTAAGCTAAAATCGTAAAAAAGCTAAAAATTAAAAAAGAACGAAACCAAACCGAAAACCGACCTAAACTGAACCGGAAAACCGACAAACCGAACCAAACCAAACCAAAACCGAATCCAACGGTTTTGGTTTTTTAAAAACTGAACGGATCGGTTCGGGTTTCGATTTTGGGCAAAATCCGACCCAAGCTCACTCCTAGTTTAGGTTTTAAATAGTTTAATTAGTCGTTATAAAAAATGATACAGAAATTCCCACACAACAGGTTCTTTTAGTCAGATAGATGGAAAAAATTTGGGTAATAAAGTTGAATACATTTGAAACAATTAGTACTTCAAAACTTAATAATAAGATTTTTTTTTTTTCTTTTTTTTCTTCCTATTGTCCACTATTAAAAGAACAGAAAAATACATATTATAACGTACATCAATTAGAATAACAACTTTCGAATAGAGACACGCCCGGATCCACCATCTAAGGGTAATAGTTTATTCAGACCAGTGTAGTCGGTTGTTTTAATCGGATCCAGCTACATCCAACATTGAGTAGGCATTCCAAAGGAAAGCCAGAGGTGTGCATCTTTCTAGTGCTTCGCAGGAATCAAACCTCCACTTCCTCTCTAAAACCTTAGTGACTCACCACTTAAACCATGGATCATATATATCATTACATATATATTCAAATTAAACATATGCAATCAATCACGATTTGAATGCGAATCAAATGCATGTATAAATCCCAGCAAGATTATAGAACGAAACAAACGTTTAACAAATGTTTAAAACATGCATGCATTTCTAACTTAACGTAAAAGTCACTTAAAATTCTTATATCAAACGTTACATCACATGCATTGTTTATCTGAAGTCCCACAAACCCCTTAAATCTCTTGCTCGACATCAAAGTCATTCAATGATATATATATTTTGGGTTTTGCTAAATATAGCTCTAGGGGTTATAGTTAAGGTGCATAAAATAGTTGTACATTTACCAAAAAATTCAGGGGGTAAGCTTTTGATATGGAAGATACAATTTTTTTATGCACGTTAACTACAACCCTAAGGGCTGTATTTAGCATTTTCCATATATTTTTAGTTCATGTTAGTTAGTTCCGAGCGTTGTAAGAATCTTTGCCAAGAAGATCTTCCAAAAGTTTATCATCAAAATACTCCAATTCGATCACCGGCTCTCTTTCCACTACTCTTTCATTGTTGTCCCTCGAAGTCATTGATAATGTCGAGTTTGGCGGCAATGGCGGTACTAAATAAGAACTTGAGCTCGACGGCAGCTCCACCGTGGAAGAGTCAACATTTCGGTAATGCCCATCATTAGGGAAATTAAGAATGGCCTGATGACCCCTTAATGCATAGGCAGCTCTATCATAAGCCCTGGCAGCTTCTTCCGCGGTATCAAACGTTCCTAGCCATGAACGTGCCCCGTTTCTAGTCGGGTCACGTATCTCAGCCGCATATCGTCCCCATGGCCTCCTTCGGATTCCTCGGTACTTGTTTTCTCTTCTTCCTCTTTGGTCACCACTTCCGGAAGCTATATCTCGATTTGCATCCATAGATCGACTAGAATATATTGTTATAAGTAGTGATAGTTATATCGATCTTATTATTGGTGAATATATATGTTGGTATTTATATAAATAGGATGATTCGCAAAGGGAATTTATTTGATAGTCATGGGGTCGTATGTGGTGGGTTGAATTTATTTTGATTCAAACGTTTGAAATCAAAGAACAGCCGCCATTTCACAGGAAGCTTCGTGAAAACCTGACAGGGGCAAATGCAAGTTGATTCTGATTCGTGCACTTGCACGTGGGGATACTTTAGAATTATCTAACAAATATTCAATTGAAATTTCTCGATTATAACATAATAAAATTGACAAAAGAAAATTAATAAATTCGGGGAACAAAAGATATTGGATACTAAAAATATGTTTTATTACCAATAATTCCTATGTAATATTATTTGGTTTGTCACTTTGTCCTCTCCAGAGATGAGTTACGTTCTATTAGGGATCTCGGAGTGCCCCGGTGAAGAAATAGGTGCCTATAGGTGCCTAAGGGAACACCGTCCCGTCCTATAGATACCTAAAAGGTGGTGAGCAAAGTGGTGATGGTGATCTCCTGTTTCTTTACTACCTTATCTCATACAAACACATATATATAAAATAAAAAAAGAGGGTGGAGAAAGATGGTGAAGCATTGCTTGCAAGTGGGTAAAAAAATGAAGAAAAATAAAAAAATGTGGGGAAAGGTGGGGAAGAGTGGGGAGGCACTCCTTCCACCCTTAAAACTTTGAATTAGGTTCTATTAGGTTATTTTATTAACAAAATGTTGTCGTTTTAGTAGAGATCTAGTATGACATATTTTAAAGTTTTAAAGACACAGAAAAAACGTAAAAAAATGCAAGAAGGTATATAAAAACGTTTGATTTTTTGAAAGAGAAAAATTAAAAAGTACATAAGAGTTTTAGATAATAAACTTTTAAATAAAACAAACAATTATAACTCGCAATTGGCCGCGGAGTCATAGGGGGCTTAGGCATAGGGCAAAGTAGGTGACCGCATAAGGCCCGAGTTTTTAAATTTTATATATACATATATATATATATTATCTTATATAGTATTTCTACCTTTAATATTTAACTATGAGTATTTTAATCGGTGGTTAAGATGTTAGGTATGCGTGTATTTTGATTTTTAGGCTGCCGGTCGATGTTGCTTTTAGCCTAGGGGCCTTTTTTTCTGACTTGTTCTACGTCCAAAATTCCTTAGAACCGACCTAAGGGATTATGACAGACTAATGTTACAACAAAAATTTTGACTTCATATTTCCTGAAAAAAGTTTAAATAAAAATATTAAGTAGTTTTTAACGTGTATATGTTTGACCTTTTTATTGAATTTTTCATACATGGTCTTAGTATAAATCCTATCCTAACATAACATATATAATAACAATAATCTAATCATAATAATAATAATATAAGTATAAACTAAAAAAAAAAGTGTAAGAAAATATGCTCAACAACCTTCACAGTTATATAAAGCAAATAGTAAACAAAACATAAATAAAATCTTAATACATGAATAAATACACATAAAGTTTCACCGAATATAAAACCAACTTACTTAATGTTATAAAAGAGGACCAAGAAGGACATGACAAAATAAAAGACAAAACAATATAAAAAAAAGCATAAAACGAACATTCTGTAAACAAAAAGAAGCAAAAAGAATAATTTCAATCGGGTTTTACCAATAATACAAGATCCTGTCTCTTGAGGCAAGCGGGTTTTATCAATAATTTCGTCATCGTGTCTACGGGCGGATAGGTAGATTGTTAGGTTTTCTCCGGATCTGAAGTAACTTGGGACGTTTAAATTAAGGTCCCGTGCAGCTGGATTGGCTAGCTAAGTGGTGACTTTTCACCAATGGATCACTCTGTACGGAGTACCTGAACGATTCTGTTAGTGGCTGTTCAAAAATATATAACTTCATATATAAATAGGTGAAGTTGTATAAACTTATAATGCCATTGCTAAATGGTATTTAGTTAAGTTAATAACATTTACAAAGGTCCGTCCGGCAGAAAATGTTTTCGATAATTCACCACTTTTAGCTTGAAATATCACAAAGTAATCGCAGGAAACACTAAACAAAAAGATAAAATTTTTATGAAGATTTGACGGTTAAAAGGTGAAAAATAAAAGCTTACTTTGTATAAAAATGGTGAAAATGATTTAGTTACGCTATACCCTTTTTTTACCTTTTCATTAAGCATATGTGTGATCTATTCTACGAAAAGAAAATGAAAGTCTCATTTGACAGCTATTTAAGATAGACATCCATCATGGCATCATCTAATTCCGGAAAGATTAGTAGCAATTAGTGATCTTAATTTCTTTTATTTGACATAGTTTTTCGTATCCTCAAATATCAAATACTTTTCATTTGTCTTTTCTTTTGTGGTGAATATATAAGTGTAATATTAAAATTGTTTTGTGTGTTTGTTTTTTTTTTTTTTTTGAATCATTTTCATTTTAAATAAAATATATCAAATTAAAAAGTAATGTTATATGTATAAAAAGAAAGTAATTCCTACACAACTCTTCTTTACTTTACACAAAATATACAACTATGTATAACAGTATAACACAATATACGACTATGTGATATATTTATTTTGTGTATGGGAAAAAAAAAGTTGTGTAAGGATCATCTCCCATAATAAAATGTGATGTGATCTTACAAGGTAAATTATTTTATCGAATAAGTAATGTTTTGAAAATCAAACAAAACACTGAAACAACCTCATAATATTTTATTGATTGGACCGGGGTACGATCGGGTCCGACCAGCTAGTTTAAAAACATTGCAAACAAGGACAAAAGTCTTGTATTGCCGAAAAAGGAAAGTCAGTTATTTTTGTTGAAAGATTGAGATACAATGAATGGATGATATACACGTATGAGTTTTAATGAATTAAAGGTTGAATGAGTCAAGCCAATGGTCGAAATAGTATCTTGAGGTTGTTCTTTGTCAGCTGAATAATAATATTATGTCGCTTATCCGACAGTCTCCATGGGCGGCCAATCTTTCCAGGTTTGCTTTTTACAACAAGTGGGCGATTATATTCTATGGCTCGATAGCAAAAAAAATAAATATAGGATGCAATTCATTTTATGTTTGATACATGCCGTACACTAGAAAATTTCAAAAGTCTTTGTTGTCGGTTTTCTTTTAACTTGTACTCCTTTCATTGAGTTATATTACATATGTTGTGACGTCGAAATGAATGTTTATTTATTTTTTTTAAATCGCTTTTAAAATTTGGGACGTACACCGACTCCCAGCACCTACTTGTTTCAAATGGCCTTTATCAATCTCATTTACTAACCAAACACCACCTAAGTGTGTAAGAGAGAAGAAGGGTTTTAGAAAACCTATCGTATAGGATGAGTATGCATAAACCCATATTTTAGAGGTTTACTAAAACCTATCTAACTTATCTATTAAAGAAGATCTTTGATGACATCATGAAGTGCCATTTCCAGCCTTCTCCTTCATTTTGGCCCCACTTTGGTGATGTCATGGTGTACTTTTGTATGTTTAGTTTGGTTCATGGTTAAAATGTAATGTTATAGTTAGTATGTGTATGTACTATCTATTTATCTATATATCTATATAATATATATATATATATATCATATGTACTGTGTGTCTTGAAAATGAGAAACTTTCATAAGAAGTTTAACTTTATTGTACACGGTGCAAACTTCTCCTACACGCTCCTTTCTATTTTTTTTTTGTACACAGGGGATAGCTTCTCTGACACATGCTCTTTACCTCATCTAGGTTTTTCCACTCCACCTCTCTCTTCAATTTGCCATTCAAAATTCAAAAGGGAAATACAGGCTCTTCATGTCTCTCTTTCTCATACGCTCCCCATCGGAAATATGCTAATTGGTTAGGGATCCGAGATATATAGTTGTGAGTAGATCTATCTCCCTCTTCAATATTTTCTTCTTCATTACTACTATTATTTTATTGTTAACCCTAACCTCTGTATGTTTAGCAAGTCTGGCCCGGATTGTTCTTATCCTCATGAGGGAAGTGGATTATAAAAAGAAAGTTGCGGAACAAGCAAAACAGGAAGCTGCTAGCACTAGCTTAAATATTCTTCCAAAAATCGACGAACTTAAACAGGGGAGACAACACGCAAAGGAAACAAATGACATGGTCTTCTTTCTGATTGTTTTTGTTTTATTTTTCGTCAATTGTTTTCTTATTTACATAAATTGTTATGTATCTATTTCCTGCTATTATTTGAATCGAAGGTTAGTTATCTTTTTTTATCTGTATGGTTTTTAGGTCGCCTGAATCCTCCCAGATTAAATCTTTTTCTCTTTCTACTTACATATCAGTTTCTTTTATAATGGTAGTTTATATATGTATATGTATTTTTGGGTTTTGAAAATATATGTAAATTATTGCTGATCCACCTGCTGGAAGTGAGAACCTTCTGTTGCAGGTTTTTGTGTTTTTTTAGGATGATTAAATAAATTGATCTTTTTTTAATACATGATTTTCTTTTGTAAATTTTTGTGCAGTGTCTTTCTAAATATGTGGAACTAATCCAAGGTGTAGTGACATCAATCAATATTCAACTTCGATTTGAATGGGGAAAGCCAGATAGGTATTTGTTACCATTTTTCAACGAAAGATTATTATCTATTTAATAAATTCAATTAGTGTGTTTTTAATATGGTTTGCAGGTACATATAGCATCATTTAAAGGTATTTTGGAAAGTATTGGTCTTGGATTCAAGACCCCCAGAGAGGCTATTGAAGGTATTTTCTTTAACAAATATCCTTACATATACTATCAGTAGTTTTGTTATTTAAATTTTATAGTCACTCCTTTTTTTTTGCTGTGATGATAATGATTTGTAAATTTGTGTTATTATTGTATGTGTTTATGTATATTGGTATTCTCTAGAGCTGTTAATATAGGTGGGTTGGGTGCAATCATATCAGGTTACAACTTTTAGATACCACTAGAATTTTATACTAACTTGTAGTGTTTGCAGTCTTTTAAAGATATGGTCGCCACTTGCTTAGTTAAAGACCCCAAAAAACGTCCCTCTGCAGGGAACCTCTTGAAGCACAACTTTTTCAAACACACAAAAACACCTGATTAATGGCCTTTCTTCCTTAGGTGACCGTTTCAAGATGCTAACGGTATTGTGACTATGTTAACCTTCAACTTTTTTTTATCATCACGAATTTTGCTACCGTTCAACTTTCTTCAAACACACAAAAACAACTTTTTATTGTTGCAAAGGCATGGCACCAAAGCCAGTAGTGATTAATTACTGATTATTTAAGTTAATTAATTACTGTTTGGGGAATATACTTGTAATTATTAGTATTATTATAAAGAATGAGAGTTTTTAGCATTCTGAATGTGTGTGTATAAATGGGGTGTGTTTTTTGTAAAGAGATTTCTTCATCTTCTGGGCCTGTGAGTTGTGAGATTGTTATTCAGAAAAAGGTGAGTAAAGATAGTGGTGGTTTGCATATTCATTCTAGGAGAGGTGGTGAGGTGGTTGCGAATTCGGATGAGGTTGGGACTGGTGGTGGTGAGGGTGGTGGTGGGGAGGTACCGAATGGAGCAGAAAGGGGAGAAAGATGGGAAGGCAAAAGTAAGAGGTGAAAGGAGACCGTCTAAGCCGAATCCTTGATTGAATAATCCAACTAAGAATATTCATCGTGAAAAAGTTGCTGCTCACTGGCCAGTTTGGCTATCTGTTGTTGCTGGATATACTTTTGAGAAAATCGCCAAGGCAAGTAGTTATGATGAACGAGCTATGTTTCATTTTATAATCATGTTCCATTATTGATAATAATTGTTTGTGTGTGATGTTTTGATTAGATTGGACAAGGTACGTATAGTAATGTGTACAAGGCTAAGGATTCAATGACAGGGAA
>JAOEHQ010032313.1:0-13125 GCA_025447715.1 Asclepias incarnata | reverse complement strand
TATAGAAATAGAGTTATTAAAAAAATATAGATTTATTAATTTGTATACCCATGTTAGAAATAGAAATAGAAATAATACTAAAAATAATAATTATACAAATAGAGTAAATATGACCTAACAACAATCAAATATGTGATAAATAACTCGTGTATTTGACACGGGACTATATCTAGTATACTATAGTATATGTCGTCTTTGAGTGCACATCATTCATTTTCTATCTTCAAGATGTGGAATTTAATCAAAGGCAAAATATTCGTGTAGTCATCTTTATGCCTCCTAGTTAGGCCAATATCTCGCTTTCCAAGTCTCATTTGAATGGTTTTAGATAATTTACATACATAACCTCAAATTATTATTTTTTTTAAATGTCAAAGTAGCTTATAGTCTAAAAGAGTATTTTTCATATGAAAATGATATCCCTACCCCACCTTACTTATACAGTTTTTCATATGTTTACACAGAGTGGTAGCATAATCAATAATTGTGGCTACTCAATTCCCTTTTTCTCAAGTTTCGGAAAATTTTATGTGTTAAACAGATCTTGTGAGCTTAAACTTATAAATACAATAAGCTTAAGCTCTCATACGTGGAACATACACAATTAATATGAAGATCAATGAGGTTTAGTGCATGATTTGTAGTAGGCTAGACAACATCATCCATTAACAACTAAGGGTACGCTTGGTATGTGAAAGGATTGGAAATAAGTATAGGTTTTGGTTATAGGTTTCACAGAAAATAGAAAATCAAAAATATCTAAAAGGCTATATGATAACTTTTTAAGAAAAAATTGTCGAAAAGGTAACCTAAATTTCAAATTTTGACAATAAAGATAACCTAAAATTTTATAGATATCTAAAATAGAGCGTGAAATTCAATTTATAACTTTTAGGGAAATATTATCATATATTAATATGTTTTAATGCTTACATAGACGCACATGTGTACAAGTAAAATGACGTGGCATGCGTGACGTTACAAAACTCAACATGAAAATAGCTATTTCCATATATTAATATGTTTATCTAGGTCAATGTAAGCTATTTCCATGTCGAGTTTTATCACAACGCGCATACCACGTCATTTACTTGTACACTTGTATGTCCATGTAAGCATTAAAACATATATTAATATATGAAACCATGATAATATTCTCCTAAAAGTTATAAACTGTATTTCAGAGTCCTTGTTGTGCATCTATAAATTTGAGGTTCCTTATATTACCCAAAAATTGAATTTTAGGTTACCTTTTTCGATAATTTTCTCGACTTTTAATTATAAAGATATGAAATAAAAAGTAACTTAAAAAAAAGTAAGAGAGAGAGAAGATTGAGTCAGGTGAGAGAAAAAGAACCTGAATGAAAGAAAAAGGTTATTGAAAGTTGTCAGAAAATCCAATATACATGATGAATGTTTAAGGAGGAAGGGTGTTGTTACCACTTTGCCAAAAATTGGCAAGGTGGTAACCAATAGAAACATGCGTGTCTTTTTCATTTTTAGCCAAAACAAACCAATATGTAGGGTGTGATTGCCACATTTGGTAAAGAAAATTTTTTAAAAAACTTCATTAATAAAAACTAATATTACATTAATCAAATAAACAATACATTTAAATAAAAAAAGATCACCACTACTCATCAACTTCAACATCTAGATTTAGGCTCGCGATGTACTCCGTAATATCACGAAGCAGTGTATGATGCGTCTCTTTGTCACGTAATTCCCAATGGAAATTGGGGTTTACATTAGTAACGGTTGAAGGATACCTAATGTGAATCGGTAATATCGCGTGACCGTCGTCCTTGATCACCATATTATGTAAAATAACGCATGCATACATCGTGTTAATGATCTTTTGCTTCTTCTTCATGTGTGCTGGTCGTGCTAGGATAGCAAACTTCGCCTTTAAAAATCAAATATTATTCATCAAACGAGTCTTATAAAACGGAATGTTTATTGCTACTGCTAGCTTTCATCCGACTTCTTTTTAAATTATATTTTATTGATTCCTCATCTGAAGATTTTTCTTCTTTATTTTTTGTGAATGTGGGTGAAAATTTAAGATTGGTTGGGTTGTATAGGTGGAAGAGGGAAAAATTAGTTTTTAATTAAAAGTTGGGTTTGATTGATTCACTGGGCTAAGGGGTGGGGAAACCGCTGGGACGCTACTAGCCGATGTCCCTGCCGCTATTTCTTACCGATCACATCTTTCACCCTAAGACGGAGAGATTAATGGATATGAAACCTATTTATAAAGTGGCAGGCTATTTCCACCCCTTCAAACGTTATTTACACCCCTTTTGTGCATCAAACAGTTGTACGGTACAGCTGGTTAATGCACAGAGAGGGGGTGAAAATAGTAGCCCCCTAAAGTTGGTGCCAAAAGTTACTTTGTAAGTTTAACTTCCATTATCACATCAACATCACAGTAGATTCCTAGTAATTTGACCCATTCTTTATGGATAGAAGATTATTGATGTGTTCGGTAAGGGTATTTTTAATCGGTTTTTTACGCTTAGAGCGTTTTGATTTTATAAAAATTTTTTAAAAAAAACTATTGAAAAAGAAATTCATGTTTAAATTAAGTTTTAAGAAAGAGAAAAACAGAGCTACAAAAAGTCTAAAAATTATAAGCCACCAAGAAATCTCGTCTATTAAAAGAGTTGGTGGAGTGGTGTCGGGATCTTATGATTCATGCAAAAACCAAAGGAACCAAAGGAGTGATTCAAACAATTTGTTTTGTTTGGTGGTAGTCACTTTGGAAATACCGCAACGCTAAAGTGTTTAAAGAAAAGTCAGAGCATAATGGGATTTATTTAAGTCTATTGTTTCGGTTTCTTATTTGTAGATCTCTAGTAGGGATCGTAGCTCAATATATTCGTGGCCATTATGGCAAATATGTCCTATTAGTTTGACGTAATTGTACTCTTTGGTTTTCGGCATCTTGCCAAAAATCAAGTTCTTTATTAAATCGAAATAGCTGTTCAAAAAAAAAATAAAAAATCTCAGGCTATTACCTCGACTTATGCCCCGGCCCCAACACCTTTTGCAAAACATGTACGGCGGCGGCCCATTTCACAAACTAAATCTCAAGCAGTTGGGAGAGGGGAATAAACCCTTGATATGGTGATGCTTTAAATTCAAAATTTGAGGGTTATCTAACATGGTATCCAATTTGACCTGACTGTTTCTTTGATAGCCAACTTAAACTTGCCATCGTGATGCTGATAGACACAAATGCTTGGGAACAGACGAACAACCGAAATTCTGATAGAGCATGGAACACATGGAGTGGAAATTTACAACACTACGAAGGTGGTCAGCTTTAGGGTTCCTGGTGATGCAGTCGTTTTGTTAAGTGGTCATACAGTACCACCACTCCTAGCATCAGTAGCACAGAATTCAAAAGCAGATACAAAATGCAGAATTCTTTGTACACCCTCTCAGTGTGGAACAACTCAAACCCAAAAATGACGATGAAACCCAAAATAAACCAAAAACCTTCTAAATATGATTCAAAACCAAGAAAGTTTACATTGCAGTAACAGTTCAAAAGCTTGAGCCCAGAAACGAGTTATCCAGACCCATACCCAGATTCCATTTCATCCCATATCACGTCAACAAAACCCACAAAATGAAAAACTTTGATCGACCAAAACCTATATAGGGACTCAGAAATCAAAAAATGTATTCACGGCTAGATCATAGAATCCAAGCAAGAATGATCAAGCATGCATATCGGCCTTTAACTTGATTCTAATCATAGATTAAGGCCACTGACATCTAGCTTATGGACGCCTAACACGATCTAATTTCATGTGAATCTATATTATCAGATTATCAAGACGTAAACACCCTATCCATCTTGAAAAGTTGGCAGAACAAGATTAAACCCAGTTGCATGATTAGACATGTTAAATCCATTAGCATATGATTAACAATCTCTTACTTTCAACAATATAACTCAACTGGCACCTCAAGATGATAAAAAGGTTTGAGGATATCAAGTGTATTAAGCTATACTTACCTGCTTCTCAAAATTATTTGGGGCAACCATTGTATAAAACTAAAGTAGCAGCCGAACACCACTTTGTACTATTGTCTCCTGGTGATATATGAAGGTTTTTTTGCAAATAAAGAATATCCTCTTGACAAGAATATCCTCGACTCTCATAATAAGCATTCAGAACCAATGACCTGATGATTAGAAAGTGCTAATCACGGGTTGCTCCATATCTAAAATCTTACCTGTTGAATCAGTAACCCTCCACTTGAACATGTTGAAAAGAATCTCAAAATCTAGAATATATGATTTGCAATTGTTCAAACCAACGTCTACCCTCCAAATGTTTTTATGATATAAATCCTCCGAGAGGTAGCCTAGATAACCTTCAAGAGAAGCATAAATTCTGTATGTCAAGTATTGCAATCTCAAAGAAAAGCATTCATGAAGTCTTTATAACTGTTATCCATGGTTCATATTAGAAATCTCAATAATACAATGGTACACATTTCCAACACTTCACCTACATATTCATACATAATGAGTCTTACTGAAGTAACTGACAAAATCCTCTCATAACCATTACAATCCGTGACCTCCTTCCCATCTCAATACGTACCCAATACAGCTTATGGATTTAGTGAGCCAACACTACCGATTTAAGCCTCTAAATCATACACGCAAACGGCGTGAAGTTGCAAGTCATGAAACATGTTTTCTCTTTGTTATTTATTTACCTGTGTGGTAAAACTCACCTCAGTAGTATGAGTCGGAACCCCTGCCACCCACATAGCCATCAGTCACACGGTGATTTGAGTAGGGAGGAGAGTATGAATCTGCACGCATCTGAGGACATTGGCATAATGTTAGGAACAAAAAGCACAAAACAATAGAACAAAGTATAAATTAGAGATACCAATTTCGACAGATTTACTTTCATTAGGGTCGATTCGGGTCATGTCATATATTTAACTAGTCCAATGAGTAAAAAAAGACCTAAAAGAAAGAATCTCTTAAATGTCAAGTATCTTTCTAATGCATAAACAAAAGTTACTTTATTTCAAAAAATAAATTATAATAAAATATCTATAACCATATTAAACACACTTATCATAAATATATAACTGAACCTAATCCATTTTTAGTAAAACCAAAAGTTAACCATATTGACCCATTACACAACCTGCCAATTTGCCCATTTTTTCACCTTTAATAAAAATACTGATGTAGGTCAGGGAAAATGGAGCATACATCTGATCGTGAAGGAATGTAGTCTCGCGACTCACGTTCTCTGCCATATCTGGAGTACATCTCTTCTGGTTCCTCATTGTCAATTCCCGCTGATATATTTGAAATTTGAAGCCAAAAGTCATATTATTTGACGATAACAAAATCGGTAAATTAACAATGACAAGAAGTATAACATTTATACCTCTTCTATAGCCTACACTGGAGGTATTCTTATCATATAGTCCATGAGAATGGGCTGTGGAACCTTGATTACTTCCATTATACCCAGAACGTGATCCATGCCCTACCCTGACAAAAGCTTACATTTTCAGGAACATGAATTGATTTGTTTAGCATTTATTACAAATTTCGATACCGCAACTTATGGGAAACTGAAAGATGACATACCTTGTAGGTTCATTTCCATATGCCCTATCATTATACGCCAAATCTGAACTGTTGGCATAGTCAAAATCTGGCCTTGACTGCCTCCTGGATGTTTCGGTATAACGAGGATGGTGTTCCTCCTAGACATAACAGGCTTTTCAGATATTGGAAAATATCATGTGTAATTAGAGAAATAGAACAAAGATAAGTAGATGACGCAAAAACAATCGAGTTGAGTAACAGCACAAATGGATAAATTTTCATGCAAAACTTTTAGAAAAGCATTATTGCTTCAAATGTAAACAACTAGTGTATTTCCTCAATAACATATTATTTCAGTGAAAACATGAGGTTTTATGCATAAGAAAATCACTTTGGACCAATTTTTACCCAATCACCCCACCCTTTTATGATCTTCTTTTACCAGTCGCAGTTAGAGATACATAAGCGGAATCAGCTCATCTATAGGCAAATTGGTCAAATTGCAACTTGTAAAGATATAGTGTTGACTCACAATTGATGAGTAAGGTCGCTTTAAGCCAGATGTGGAATTAAAGTTCCGACTACTGCCATCATTGTATCTTGATGGATGTTCTATATACATGTATCTCCCACTATCATCATCATCATCATAAAGTTGGGAACTTCCCCTATTAGGAACCCGAGAAACAGTCCTTGAAGAATCTTCCATGTACCCAGCTCCACGTGAAGAGTAAGAATCTCTATAGATTGGCCTCTCAGTTGAAGATATACCCACATTTTGCCTCATGTATTCTGTTTTAAAGCTGCTCCTCTCATAAACTGAAAAACCGAGACAGATGTCAAGTATTTTCTTATATGAAGAGGCAAGATGGCAGGTTGGATAATGGGTCAAAACAGGTCAAGTCAAACTGGATGACCTAAAGACTTTTTGATCTGTTATCTAAGCAACCCATTGTGCCACTTGTCAACTCATATAGCCTCACTACAGCATGATAATTGATCACCGCATGGTGCTTATTGGTGCATACCTGGAGATCTTCGTTTTAAAGATCTGTCAGTAGAAGTATATGGTCTTTTGCTACCAGTTCTATCAGAAACAGAGACATCGTATCCTCGGTCATCTCTAGAACTGAATGACCTTCTACGACCTCCATCATATGGACTACGGTCTCGAATGCTTCTTCTACCCCTGTCTCCGAACCTATGACTATCCAAGCGATTCGCACTAGGCTCCCAAGAGCTACTGTAACCCCCATAACTATCTGCACCGACTGTGTAACCTCCTCGTGCATATTTAGCAGATTTACCTCTCTGGCGAGGTCTAGAAAGCCTTGCTCGAACTTTCACCTATAAAAATTAGAACTCGTGAAACCCATATTCTGAACCATATACATAATAAGATGAAAATTTAGGATAATGACAAGTAAATAATAAAAAAAAGAAACCTTCTTGTTTCTGAAAACGAGTTCTGAATCATTAATACCATCAACACAAGATACTGCAGATTCATGTGTGCTGAATGTTATAAAACCAAAATCATCCCTTTTAGCAGCAGGCATATTTCGAGCTAGTTCAACCTTCTCAATTTTCCCAAATTGTCGTAGATGGTCCTTTATAATATCCTCCTCCCAAGAAGGAGGCAAACCATCAACAAATACAGTCCTCACCTGAATTTCCGAAATCTTAGAATATTAGTGGATAGGCAGTAACTAGAGGTGGCCAATCTGACCCATTTACATATGAATGGGTGTTCAGTTTATGTTAATCACTAAAGGATCAGATGGACAAAATAAACAAGATTGGCTAACAGGAATCAGGTCAAATGTCTCCCAAGTATTTTGAATGAATAAAACCTCCTAAATCACTTATTCAGAAAACAAGATTATTATGGAATTAGCATTATTAATCTTAATCAAACTTGATATACATATTATTGATAAATAAATTTATTAAAAACAGGCAAGAAAATTTCGGGTCAACCAGCCGGTTTGTCCTGATCCACATATGACATCCCTTTTCTGCATGCGCCCCTAACCCATTTTGACCCAAGAACCACTTAAACCTGTTAAGCCACCTACCTGACCCACTCATTTTGTACATCTTGAGTTCTTAACATATAGCATGAAGCAAAATGCATATAAGTGGTAAGTTACATTCATATGTGGCTTTCAACTTGCACCTATACACAATACCTGTGCCATGATTTCATCATCGGGTTCGATAAAGGTGTCAGCAAAAGCTACCCTGGCCGTCCGATCTGTTCCAAATATGACATCCCTTTTCTGCAGCCGTCGACAAGCTTCCAAAGCATCTGCTCTAGACGGGAAATCCAAGAAAGCAAAGCCCCGGTTCATACCTTCATTTTTAGTATCTTCAACCAATGTCAACTCCTCAAACTTGTCTATGCCATAACGCACTAGCTTTTCCTTCAACTGAAAAATTGAAAACTCAGCTATCAGGTTAAAAATCAAAAACAAACAACACATTTTAGTATTGAGTCAGCATAATATACCATATCTTTTGACCATGTCTTGCATATGTTACCAACAAACAAAGTGTCGCTATCTTGACTTGGAGCCACTCCACATTGCTTTCCATTGATCTAAAATCGTGAAAAAGTCAACTTACAATGTATATGAGACAAGATTATATACAAAGCAGCAAAAAAGAAGTAGAAGATGAATACCGTTGGACGTTTGAAATCATTAAGAGCACGTCTTGCCTGCTCAACAGTAGCAAACCGTATGAAAGCAAAGCCTTTGTTTTTGTTGGTCAATGGATTCATTAAAAGCCTCACTTCAGTAATGTCACCCACTTGAGTAAACACCTCCCTAAGATCTACTTCAGTAGTTTCACGATCCAGACCCCCAACAAATACCTCTAATTCTTTCTTTTTTTGCCTTTCTCTAACTACATCATGTCGTTCTTTCTTGTAACCATCTGGATCAAAACCATGTTCATCGTAATAATTATCCTCACTTGGATCTTCCTCGTCAACTTTCCTATCATCACGTTCAGTCATGTGTTCTCCACCAGATCTCTCTCCTCGAACTTGGTCAACTCCTCGTGCATATTCCCCTTCTTCCTCATAAGAGGAGTTTTTATACTCAATATTCGGTCTATCTTGTTTTTCTACTGCATATTGCTCATCTTCCTTTTCCTCTAAAATACAAACACACAACAAAAATATTCAAGTAGATGCTGTAAATATGCCCACTTCCTTATTTAAAAGATTTAATTTTTATGAATAGAATTTGCACCCCCTTCAGCGAATCCTGTTACTATGGTTTCGACTCCACCTACTATCGACCACCCCTCCATATAAACCGGGTAGTCACCTAGTACGAAAGCAAGTGTGGCTCCTAAAAATTGTTTGCAGCTAGTTAAATTTGAACTTTGGACCTCTAAAAATGTGTGAGAGTTACCATCCTTTCAATTTTGCCACTATACCATCTCCTAGCAGTTTGAGCATTTACATTTGAGTCAATTTTCTTATATATTTGAAAAGTTCAATAAACTCCATCGAACGTATGTTTTCTAACCATATATGTTAACGGCAAAGGCTTACACCATAACAGACCTGCGTCTCAGTTGAAACTTGAACCCACAAGCTCTTGGTTTATAGACCACCTCGATACCGCCATTTGGTTAGATTTCAACTAAATAAATTACCATTTTTTAGACCTAAGACACTTAAACTTCGAAGCCATTCAAAATCTTGCAGAGAAACAAACAGATTACTTGATGAATACAATGGCATAAAGGGTCTTTCGAAAAACAACAATTAACCACTAAAACTCATATCCACCTTACTAAAAAAAATTACTTTAAAAAAATCACTTGCACCACTTAAAGTTTAAACCTTTCAATCAACCTACCAACAACAAAAAATATCACTCAAATCACATAACTTCACATATTTAAGTAACCATTAATATTAATATCTAATCAAAAATAAAGTCAAGGTTTACCTAATAATAATAACTATCAACCTAAAATATACTTCATTTAGTAAAATTAAACCATAATAAAAAAAAATCCTAATTAATACTAAAAATATATAGTAGAACATAAATCATTAATGGATTTTGAAATTGAGTAAAAAATAAATAAACCCATATATAAAAGTAAAGAGATTAATATAAAATCTGTTCCAAATTATAAATATTTTTTAGAATCAATAAACTCCTAATTAATACTAAATAAAGAAAATTTTACAACAAAATTCATCGATGGGTATTGAAATTGAATGAAAAACAAATAAACCCAAATAAAAAAGTAAGGAAATTTATATAAAAATAGTACCAAATTTGGGGTCTTCAACTCTATGAAGAAGACGTTTCTTGAAAGGAGTCATGGATGATGATGCCGGCGGCGGCGGCGGCGATTGTTGTTGCATTAATTTTGGGGGAATTTTATTTCAAAATATAATTTGGGATTATTTATTATCTCGATTAGATAATTAGATATAGATATTATTTGTATGTGTGAATATTTATTTGAATTTGAATGTATTTTATGGATTGTATGCAAGTTCCCACTGAGAGAGTGTGATAATTATGAATCTAGAGTGTTTTGTGGAAAGCAATGATTTGAAGATTTGGAGTTGAGTAGTGTTTCGACTTGAGGTTTGACTTTTGACTTGTTGGGAGTTTACCGCAAACGACAACGTCTAATATGGTTTGAATGATTTTTAGGCCAAAATATATGTTTACATTTAAAAGCAAAACCTTGTTAGTGTTGATATACATTAGTTGCAATGCGAAAGGGCATCGTGTCATTTGGTCATCATCGGAATGCTCCAAATCACGACAGCATTTTTCTACTACGAGACTATAATATGGTGAAATGCATAAGGAATCATGTGAGAGATTTTGCATCTGCATGTTTGTTCGTTTACGATACACATGCGTTACACACGCAAGCGATGGCTTGGTTACAACATTTTATCCTAGCAGAAGTATGGATCATTAAACGCAAGCTATATGTCATGGAGATGTTTTCTTTCGATTTCCAACTGTTAGTTGGGATTCCACATTGTCACACCCCACTTAGGCGGAATTACGTTGAATGTGACTTTCACGGATCATGGTTACAAATTACGTCGAACGACCTCTAAATGAGTTGTTGTAAAATACCATTGGCATAAAAATACATTGTTTGAATACAAGACATGATAAATGAGTTCACAATAGTTTGATAGAGATTTGAAAACATGATAAACGTAGTCAAAATGTTATGCAATGAAATATCTAATTCTTAAAGTGATGCAAATATGACTCCAAATGTATGCCCCTAAGCTCTTGAAAAACCTTGCTCAAAACCATGGCCAAAGAGGTAAGAAAGGATTTGTTTTTTTTTTAGGGTTGTTTGTGATGGTTTATGGTTGTAATCACAGCAGTGTTTATGGTTGTTGGGAGGGTTTGGGGTGACAATGAGTGATTTATAGGTTGATTTAGAGTGGTTTGGGGGCTGTTTGTGATGGTTGAGAATAGTCGTGGGGTGGTGGAAGGAAGAGGGAGGTTTCCTTGGTTATTTGTGGTTTAAGTGGTGGTGGTTTGTGGTGTTTTATTTGTGGGAGAGCTATCAAAGAAAAGAAAGAAAAAAGGACGAGAAAAGTGAGAAAGCTGTGAAGAAATGTATTGATATCTTGGGGTATTTATATGTAAAGGTTGAGCTTGGTGAGCAAACAAAGGGACGAGAATGGCATCACAAGTATGACCTTTACAACCTTTGTTGGCAAGGAACTTGGTGGCCAGTTTGGAGGTTTAACTTTGGTTATCAACATATGTTAAAATGAAGTGTTTTTATTTTCTTTTTCTTTGGCTCATGGCCGATTTTGGGGATTCAAATGGGAGGGACATTTTAGTTCTTTCATGCATGTAAAAGTGTATGTTTAGTTCCATGCAAAGTTCATATCTTATGGTTTAGGTTTTTTTAGTTTTGCACAAGTATAATTGAGTTTATATCATAGTTTAAGGCCCTTAAACACTTACGACAAACATCCTATTTTGTTAATCATAAACAAATATTACGTTACTCGTCATGAAGTACACGTTTAGCTTAAGGTGATTGTTTGTGAAGTAAGATGTTAAACAAATATGTTTTCATGCAATAAAAGTCTAAATATTCATACAATTAGCCTAACATGCCCTAATTTACTTAATTGTATCTTAATTAAGGAAAGAAATTTACTGAAATTTTGGCGCTTGTTATACACATGTCCTGACAAAGTTTGGTTTTAGCCCGAATACTGATCGTGGAAACAAATATTTCACTTGATAACTACCCTAAAATATCTGGGTTGTTCTAGGTCAAATAAGTTAAAATAAGGTCATACTAGTCAAATCAGTTATCGGGTTGACATGTTGTTGTATTGACAGATTGGTTTCAAGTCAAAGAGGTTGGTGAGTCAACCTATTAGTAAATTATATATATTTCAAATATTTTATGGTTGACAGATCGATTGATTAACCCAAATGGCCAACTCGAATCTGACCTGGAAGATTCTAGGTTGGTGGATTGACGGGTCAAGAATCCAAACCCAATTGTGTTTTAAGTCTGATCTCGGGTCGGACATGGGAATTAGGGCTTGTTTGTCTTTTTATCTATTAAGTACCGTTTAGAAAAAATGTTGTTTGGATAAATAGAGTGTGTACAGGTTAATCAGTATCGTTGTTTGTTTTAAGTGCTGAAAGAACGATAAGTAAAAAAAAAAACTATTAAAAGTCATTGACTTAATGGATAAAACAATATATCTGTGTTTTTTTAAGTTGAGTTATTCTTTATAGATAAAAAACAAATATACACTTATAACTTGTCATATTAAAACACCTTTTTTTAAATTAAATTTCACAAAGTGTATATCTACCAATATACTAAAACAGGATTGAGACATTCTTTGATTGACACGTGGCGATTTACTTAAGCGACAAGTGTCATTTTAAATCTATAATCAACTAGAAGGTTATCCGCGCAATGCGGCGGAGAATGGCGGCGCCCGCGAGATGTGGGAGGTGAGTAGCGACTAGTGGTGGTTGTGATGATGGTGGCGGCGGGATGTGGGTATTGTAGGTGTTTTAGGGCATGAATGTATTGTAGATATTTTAGGTGATGTTATTGAAAGGCTAATATGAGTATTTTAGAGGATTTGGTGATATAATACTATAATAGTAATAGAGGGAGAGGTAAAATAGGTACATCAAGTTTTTTTTTTTTTTTTTTTTTTTGAGGAAAAGGGAAGGGGGTAAATGTTTTATAATGTATTATCAATAATCCTACTTTTTAGATACCATAAATAATTAACAATTTAAATTAATTAAAATATAGATACTGTTAGTCCCAAAATAGGACTTAGAATTTAACTAGTTAAGTATAACTGCTAAGCATACTTAGAAGCAGTTTTACTTTGTTATTAATGTAATCATCAGAAGATCGATCAGTTGAAGTCGAAGAAAGAAGCTGATAAAAGAGATGTAAAGTTAAGAGGAATTAACTTTACATTTAACAGATACATTGAT
>JAOEHQ010032302.1:0-13127 GCA_025447715.1 Asclepias incarnata | reverse complement strand
GAGGTGCATTCCATGTGTAGTGTTCTTGGGTTGGATTTTGGCAAAACCATTAGTGATGTGCATCCAAGCTTGGAGGGCACAAGCCTAGAACAAGCAACAAATATAAGTGACGGCACACTGGAAGGTCTTGCAAACGCGATTCTTAAGTTAAAAACAGAGAAGAAAGTGCGGTTTCAGAAGGTAAACTAAAATTTGGAACAAGAAAAAATGTATATTATTTGTTTGTAGCTTACTATTGAAGTACTGAGTAATTGTTCTGCCTTTTTGATGAAATGCAGTTGAAAGATATTGCTGCATCGTTATTTGAACTTTGGCAAATAATGGACTCCACAAGAGAAGAAAAGAGTTACTTCTCAAGAATTACATCGGTTATTAGATTATCAGAAGCAGAAATTGTGGAACCAGCGGCTCTTTCATTAGAGATTATTCAGCAGGTTTAAACCTGTTTCTGTCTTATCTTTTGTTTTCCCCAGTTAAACGGGGAATTCTTTTTATAGCTTAAATGGAATATGTCATATGGGCTGTAAGGGTCAAACTGTTTCAAACTCGCCCAGCATCTATATCAAACATTTAGACACATTCAACCTCCTAAATCATTCTATTTGATGGTTTATATTATTGTTGTAGTAGTATGGATGTTGTGATCAAATTCAATGGATTCACAGTTTCTTTAATCAAGGACAAACAGTATTTTGCAGGTCAACCTGACCTGACCCGTTTCACCCTTTTTAAAGTGTCCTGTTTCAACCTGACCCAAATTTAGCTGTTACCCGACCTGTACGACTCCCATCTTACCATGTCTAATGATAATCTGGACAGGCTTCACAAGAAGTTGAGAGGCTGGGTAAACTGAAAGCAAGCCGAATGAAAGAACTAGTTATGAAAAGGAGGTCTGAGTTGGAAGACATATGTTTCAAGACTCATATTGAGCCTGATCCTAGCACAGCTATTGATAAATCTAATGCAATGATAGATTCTGGTAGGCGGGCTCATTCCTAGTAAATCATAATAAGTTGTTTATGAAGTAAGAAAACTTGAAACCTTTTATTTGTATAGGTCTAGTGGACCCCAGTGAACTTTTGACTAACATTGAAGCACAAATCAGTAAAGTAAAGGCTGAAGCTTTGAGCCGAAAGGAAATCATGGATAGGATAGAACGGTGGCTCTCTGCATGTGAGGAGGAAAATTGGCTTGAAGATTATAACCTTGTAATGTTATTTTCTTTTTCTTCCAATCTTTGTAGTATCTAATAACTTCTGACAAAAACATACTACTTCTGATTATCTATTTTTGAATGCTCAAATATTACCTTAGGATATTCATGCAACAAAACTGATTTTCTGTTTATCTATTTACCCCTTTTTTTAACGAATGAAATGACTCTAGCTTTTGACTTTCCGTCTTTTCTTTATTGATTCTTAGGATCAAAATCGGTATAGTGCTGGAAGAGGAGCCCATTTAAGTTTAAAACGTGCTGAACGGGCTCGAATCACTGTTACCAAGATTCCAGGTATATATAATTCGTCATTGGTTACCATAGTCCATTATCAAGCTCTATTAATCTTTGGACTAACAAGCTATCAATTACAGCAATCGTTGATAATCTAATATGCAAAACAATTTCATGGGAAGATGATAAAAAGAAGTCGTTTCTTTACGATGGGGTGAGTTTTGAATTGTTTTCATTTCCCCATATATGTTGATCTCATGTTCCTTTTCCACATCTTATGAATATTATTTGTAGGCACGCTTGGTGACAATTTTGGAGGAATATAAACTTACGAGAATGCAGAAAGAAGAGGAAAAGAAGCGATTCAGGGTAATTTGTTGTGTCGTCTTTCTATACATGATGGTGGTAAGATAGGCCGGTTGGGTACCAGGTCAAAATGGATCATTCTTAGTATGGGTCAAAATGAGTTGGGTGTGTTGACCGTCAACCGACTTCTTGTTCCTTTGTTTAGATTTTTTATTTTTAAAGGAATGAATGTGTCATATCATGATTAAGAAAATAATATTACAAAACTAATCTCTAAATTTGAATGTTATAATGGACTTTGGGTGATTACCAAACCTATTCGACTTAGGGGGTGTTTGTTATAGATTTTATTAGAGAGCCTATAGCTTCTTTAGCTTATTTTAAATGAAATAAGCTAGTTTAGTGTTTGGTGGAGCTTTTTAAGCTTAGACTTTTGAGCTTATATAAGCTAATTTTTAGAAGCTATTTCAACAATGTTTTTTTTACAAACGCCACTTTTTTTATAAAAGCAAAGAGGCAAGCATCTTCTTTCTATATAAGCCAAGAAGCTAATCCAAACACTACATACTAATTTATAAGCTTATAAAATATAAGCAAGAAGCTACTTTTAATAAATAAGCATAAGCCAAAAAATAAAAGCTAGGCCAAACACCCCCCTTAGTTGACCTGTTTATTGATTGGACCCATGTGACTTGTCGAGACAATCACAACCTAGATCAATCCATTCACAAGTAAATGAGTCTAGATTTCTACCGCTATCTAAAAGCAGGGTCATCAATGTTTTCACTTTTCAGAAGCCTGTTCACGGTGCTTTTTTTAAATATCATAAAATGACTCAAGGAGGGTATTAATGTTCGTTTGCATTTGCACAGGACCAAAAGAAGCTTCATGACTTGCTACTTACAGAAAGAGAATCCATTTATGGCTCAAAGCCTAGTCCAAGGAGAGCCAACAGTTTTAGGATGGCAGGTAATGGGTATCGTGCAAATGGAAATGGGTCAATGACCCCGACACCTCGAAGGAGCTCAGGTAGAACTCCTTCAATGGAGCCCATGACTCCGCGGTCATACTCGAGTCGTCAAAACGGGTATTCCAAGGAAATGAGAAGGTTAACCACTGGGCCACTCAAGTTTGTGGCTATACCGAAAGAAGATACAATATCATTTTCTTCTGTATATGGTTCTGAGCCTGGGTCTCCCCTTCAGAGCTGAACATTTGAACATTAACCGGTACATTTTTTTATTTCACATTTAACCTTTTCCGTGGGACAAAGATTGCATCAATTTACCTGCTAATTAGATGTTCAAAATGGGCGGGGTGGGTAATGGGTCATAACAAGTAATTTTTTGGTACTGACAAACTGATCTTTTAGATTCTTTAAGTTGATTAGAATTATACGAACACCTTTTAGCTAAGTATGTAAACGTACTATAACCATTGTCTCATGTTGTATGGTTTATAATTCACAATCTCTATGTTGGTTTCCTTTCACTAATGCTTACCTACTCTTTGCCTGGTTATTTTTGGCTCGAAACAAACATGACAACATAAAAGGCATTTCATTTACCAAAGAAAGGCCAATTTGGTCCCTTATCTTTTTTATTTTAGTCTTATTTGAGTCTTTAAAGAAAAAAGCAAAATGGATTCGTCATTACTCTTTTTTTTTAATCAAATGTAGACCATGCGCAATCAGGCCCACATGTCTTTTAACTCTAACGATTCTATAACATAATGTATGTCAAAAATGACACAGTTATGCTATACCCAATGTATTTCTTGCATTAAAAACTTGTATGTTCGTATTTTAATTTTGATTATTTTCTACACCCAGTACAGCAGTAAATGAAGCCTTTGTGTGTTGATTTGTAGTAGAGCAGCAGCAGCAGCAGAAAAAAAGGTTGTGAATATATGAAGGGAAGAAGTAAGTTTGTACACTAGTTTTTATGATTGAATGATAGCGATGACAGTTTAGTAGCAGCAGCGGCAGGGAGTGTGATGGATAGAACTTTTTGTAATTTTATATGTTGATTGTTGGTTGAGCTTTTAGTCATTTACATGTAATCTAATAGTGTCATTGTCTCTGTCTATACCTTTTTCTTTTCTTGATTTTGCTTTGGTTTGATGCAGTTAGATTGTATTCAATAAATTTTCACTCGATTAAACCAACAGAAGTAATGATGTGCATTTTTTTTAGTTACATGTAGGGATAATGTATCTCAAGAAGTTTTGAAAAGTTGCACAAAAACCATCAAAATACAGTTTTTCTCTAGACCAGTCCGAACTTCAAATAAACTTTGAATAGTAGGGATGTGCAATGGTACAAAATTATAAGAATATTAGTGAGAAAATTTGAGTCTAACTTTTGTTCTGGATTGTATTAGACACGTAACTTGGTATTGGTACAGTATTGGTACGGTGTTGATGTGGTGTTGATACGGTTTCGATGTCTAAGCCTAACCTTTGGTCCAGATTGTATTAGACATGTGACGTATGGAAAACCAACTTTTTGTTATAATACATGGTGTGCGGCATACAATGTGTACCCAGTATTGGAAAGCGACATGGTTTATTGGTATTATACTTTTCGTCTTGAGTTTTACACTTGTTATACTTTGGCAATATTTTAGTTTGTTAATGCTAGTAATAGTGAAATGTTCCATTGACGTTTTGGCTTTGCTATGTCTTATTTGAATAGTTTTTTGATTGAAAAGAATGTAAAGACTTGAACTATGATTTAACTATTCGGAAGTGATATCTGTACCACAACAAGTGATATATATATACAACATATAAGCATTACTGGCTTGTATTGTATGCTGTAAAACGTGTATATTGTGGTAAATTAATTAAAAGTAGTGGTATCATTATCATTTCCCTTACCTATTTGCTACAATTGACCTACGAAAAACTTTGTTTTATTATTTGATGCATAGGACATTTGAAGTTTGAATTACTTGAATTTACTTTTTTAAACACCCGAAATAAATACATATGTTGTATCAAAGTATAAAATAAGTACATCAGAGTATAAAACTAGACTTGTTATATGCAAAAAAAAATGGTACTATAACTTCAATTTCAAATCAACACATATAAAATAATTATTAATAAACATTTATCCAAACTGTCATCATCAAAAATCTTTATTTGTCGATATGTAAAATGGCAATCAAATTCAACACCAGGCCTACAAAATTATCTTCTGGGTCCACTGTAGGTGCTGCTATTGTTGAATCTGAGAGCAATGTTGACATAGATAGATGTATGTTTGACTTTCTGGGGGATTTTTGTGGTGTTAATGTGTGGTTAGTCTTTTATAAAAATTGGAATTTTGTATGTTTTCAGATCATTGATAACAAAGACGAATTGAAAAAAAAGGTTGAAGGAGATGCTTCATGAGAAATCTGATTCATTTTACTCTGAGCCAGAGGAAAACAAATTTGATGACAGATCGAACTCCCCTACAAGTGATTTTTATCCAACAGGTGTATTTGGTGCTGCACGATATTAAACATCCTTGTTGCTACCAATTTTGTGTAATGAAATCTTATAACTACTTTCTATGCTATATATTTTCAGATTTTGAAGTGGACATGAATGTGAAGCGATTTGCCTTGATATAGTTCTGCTTGTGTTGGGTTTTTAATCGAGTTATCTGCCTGGTAATTATTTCCAGGGCATAGCAAAGTTCCCGTTTATTGATGAAGAACAACTTCTTGCAGAAGTGGCGAATATAGAACATACTTTAACGGTATTATAATTAAATGTTTCTTAATTGATTAGCTTTTGTTAAATGCAGATAGTATCCTCTAATACTTGGATCCTTTGTGTATTTCTGATTTTAACAGGAGGAAGAATCAGGGAGAAACAGCACCATGCCTGTCATGCTTTTTATCTAATTACCACACAAACTATCTCCATTCGTATTTTCTTTGGATAGCCATTGTAAACAACTTCAGGACAAGGACAGAATCGAGGTCAAGCAGTACATTGACCCAGTTGCAAGGTTTGTACTGCAATGTTTTCTATCATTATTTGCTAATCAGTTCAGATCCATCCATACTCTTTTCTGAATTTATTTTTGTTTGGCTCGCGAAGTGATGGAATGAATGGATATTTATCCCACGATCCAAATGGATTTGTTTCTGGTCGACGGCTAGGAGACGCTGCACAGAGACTCGTGTCCAATAGCTTACAAGTAAAGACTGGTAGAAATGGAAATTATCACCAAGTATATGATCCTCACCCACATGGATCCTGCAACTATGACCAGAGTGGAATTCTGCATCCTAGATCAAATTATATTCCACATAACATTTTAAGAAATCACACACCTTCAAATGCAAGTAGTCCACATTACAACTATAACCTGAACTATGGCCAACGGGTATGCTTCTTCAAGTAACCGACACAATAGGAATCCTCAGATGGGTCAGCACTGTTTTAGTCAAGGTGGTGGTAAATACATGATAGATACCAACAACCGTTTGTGGACCGCTATGGGGATTTCTATGTGATCCAAACACCTCAAGTTGGTATTGCAAGTCATTATGGTGGTCATTATTATGGTAGATACAATTCATAATCATAGTGATAGCTATTCATATCCACCACCAATCATCATCATCAGACTAGTTCAACTCATACCAGTTGGCCATAGTTCCAGCCATGCATATGATCACATGAACTCGTGACTACCGAACCGATTAACCCAACAACATAATCGTCCTTAAAGAAATATTTGCAAAAATTTTGTGTTTCCAAACGGAACAAACCTGGCCTTTTGCTCATACACTTCCATATGCATCATTTAACAGAAAAACTAATGTTGATGCAGTTGACCTGGGATTTCGTTTAGGTATCCATGAAATCTTCTCACAATGATTTTTTATTTTTAAGTTCAAGGATGAGCAAGATGATACTCACAAGTAGCACTGGTTGTGGTTTTTGTCATGTTGCCTTCTGTAAACCTAAGCCGGTCCCGTAGAGTTGGTTTGCCATGGTGGTTTTTAAGTACTTAAAATGCAAGAAACCAATTATGTGAGCAATATTAACCAGAGTCAAGCACAGGTCTGTTGGTTGATGGATGGATGTAAACACATTGATTCGTGGTATTTCAAGATATGTTATATATGTGCTCCTACCCCAATTAGAATTTAGAACTCTTTTTTTTTTTTTGGTAATCATGGGTGTTCTACTCGCTTTACGAGCAGACTAATCCCAAGAGCTGACTCATTTTGCGAGCCCATAGTCAGAGCAGGTGAGCCTTTGTGGCCACTAAGATGTTATTTTTTAAGGAACCAAGGATTGAACCTGTGACCTCCAGGGAATTTCACCATTTTAGAGACACATGTCCAACCAATGGACCACCACCCTAGTGGTTGAATTTAGAACTCTTATCTTACTCCAGTATGTAAACTACTTATCTTGTTATAGGGGTATTATTTACAAAGTTGATTTTTTTATTTAAAGTTTTATGTTTTTACATTTATTGATATCAGGAGGCCCGGAGGGGGGGCAAACCCGACCTCCGGCCAGGGCACAATTTTGAGGGGTAAAAATTTTAAAAATTCTCTCTATATATATATATATATTATAAATAAGTATAATGTGTTATATATATAGATATATTTGATTCCAATAACTCGATTCTCTCTATATATATATATATATTATATAAGTATAATGTGTGAACTACTGTGGTATGTATTTCTAATACTATGATTTTGTTATTGTTATAAAGTCTCATTTATAAAAAAAAAAAAATTTGCTTATATATTTGGATTCGCTAAGAGCTGGGGGCATTTTTTTTCCCCGGCTCGGCCTGGGCACTATTTGATATGTTTACTTTTTAATTTATAAAAATACTAGATTATTATCCCATGTACTATGCGGGAAAACATATAAAACTACTAAAAAATGTTTATGTTTGATAATATTGTACTTTGACAAATATAAATAACATATGTCAAAAAATGACGAGTTTTTTTTGTAGTATTGGAGAGTTGTAAACTACCACAGAAAGTTGATTAGTATTGAGTTTGAATACGTTTTTATACTAACTGTGTAAAACTAAATAGAGATAACACATATTCATTACAACATATGTGATATGATAAAAGTTGTATAGACGAAATTGTAGATTTGAAAGAGAAAAATCCATAAATAAAAAAAAAGAACCTTTTTATTCAAAATTCCTAATTGAGGGGACTTGAGGATATACCCCTTCGCATGTACGAAGGGTTTCACATACAAAGCTTGACAGCAGACGCTGATTACAAAAAAAAGATCATAATCCTTTCCTAAAATACAGGCTCTAAATTCGAATTGAATATACATCTTGTAACAACCAAATCAAGATAAAATATTATCTTGATTCATTTCATAAATATAGGATTTATCTCTAAATTAGAATGTCCTATAAAAAGGAGAAATCCTCCTTTACTTCGGCATGATCATTTTCACCATTATAGCCGACCCACATTACAACCTTCTTGGCGTAAAGGGAGTTCCCTACCTTCGGGGAATCGCCAATTGACACAATATACATCATACGCCCACCTATAATCTGAACGGAGGTAATCGCGGTTTGGTGATCAATCAATTGGCGCCATCCGTGGGACCAACGCTGAAATATTTCACGAAGAAACCCACAAACTTTACCACAAGATAGACTCACTAAACCATGACTACCACCAATCAAGATACTCCTGCAACATCCCTTCCCCCCGCCACACCATCGCTGCTGGAAGAACCAATGCCTCCTCCGGTAGGAGGTCCGGGGGATGCAACAGCGTCAACGGCTGTAACCTCTAGTACCCCTGAAGCAGGATTCTCCAGGGAAACTTTACCCTTCCGAAATCAATACAACCGCCGTACTACTCTGGATCTCAACAGATCTGCTAGGCCTACACCGCCCCCGGGGGCCTCGTGTTTAGGCACAAACCGGGCCTCCACCTCCATGGAAGGAACAGATCCCGTAGACGACGCATATCTCGTGAGGAATTATGATCAGCTAATGGAAGGATTACGGAGAGTAAGAGAGATGGGGTTTGTAGACAGCGTCAACATCTCGTGAGGAATTATGATCAGCTAATGGAAGAATTATGATCAGCGTCAACAGAACCCTCTCTTTTGATGCAGATGTTGATGAAGAATAGGAGGTTGAAACCCCATCTGGGCAACCCATACCAAACGCTCACGCTAGAAGGAGAATTTCAAGAGATACTCATGCAACACCCAACAACAATCGAAACATCACTAGAGGAAACCAAGACACTACACCAGCCACACAACTGCAAGGAGCACATGTCGTCGTTACCGTAACAACCACCATTCCCCCTGGAGTTGCCCCCGCTGCAACCCATCAGGGGACAAATGTTCGTCCGCAAGATTTCCAGATCCCCGGGTATACTCCCATGCTACAAGGATATACCCCTGGGTACTTTCCCCCACCTCAGGGATACTTTCAAACACCTTCGGGGTATCCCCCTGCAGGATATACGCAGGGACCTCGCAACTATCTCCCTCCGCCTCAAAGTGATAACCGCCCTAGTCTTCCCCAATCAAACACACCATTTAACCAAGCAAGCATACCGCATCTACAGAATGCGACCCAAGCACAAGTAAACCGTGCTCCGTTGCTCGAAGGGCCTGCAGTGCCCCACTCCCTTGGAATACCCCATTTAACCGATAACCCAACACCGCATTATCCTTACTATCAACCTTGGTTCCATCCCTATAACCCATACCCTTATGGACCTCTTCAAAACAATCACGTTGCTCCTCCAATGGGAAACAATTTAAACCAAGGGGTTACTTTATTAGGGGATGGCTTGGGAGATTCGCCTTTAGTTGAATGGATTCAGCAATACCCTTTGCCTGAAAACATGAAATGTCCCTCTGTGCTAGGAACTTACGAAGGTAAAGATGATCCGGATGACTTCTTGCAAGCATTCAAAGGAGTTGCGGAGATGCAAGCCTGGAGCGATCCAGTGGCATGTCGAGCTTTCAGTTGGGTATTAAAAGGAGATGCTAGGGAATGGTACAACGCCCTACCCAAAAATTATATCACTGGCTTTTCTGACCTTAAAACCAAGTTCCGCTCGCAGTTCTACCAACAGAAAAAGCATAGAAAAACGCATGTCTCAGTACATAATATAAAACAGAAAGATGGCGAAGGTACTAGGACATTCATATCAAGATACACTAATGAAACCCAAGAAATAGCCGAGCTCCCCGAATCGCAGCGGGTTTCAAGAATGATTCATGGCCTTCGGTCTATAGCTTTGATTGAACATTTAAGTGTCGGCCTTCCTAGGACTTACAATGAGTTAAAAAACAAAGCCCTCATCTGGCTGGACTCAAAAGAAACTGCCGCCAATAGCGCTCGATCACCTGCGTATGACGGCGATTCTGCAAACGGAAAAAGAAAGCAGCCACATGCAAATGAAAAGGAAGGACGAAATCGATATTCGTTTAACCGAGAAGACGGACCAAAGAACCTAAGGAGGCTCGCAGAACTTACAAAGACACCAAGACAGATACTTGCCACAGAAAGGGTAGCTAGAACCTTCGCATCACCCCCAAAAATGGTTAGCAAAGGAAGGCGTGACTACAACTCATACTGTGAGTTCCACGCTGACCATGGGCATGATACTAATGACTGTATACAGCTGAAGAGGGCTATCGACGAAGCCATAAATGCTGGAAAACTATCACACCTGGTGGTCGGAATCCGTCAAAACAAGAAGGTCAAAGAAGAGCCTAACGAAGCTGCTGTCAAAGATCCTCCCGAGGCAACCATTTATATGCTTCGTAATGGAGAAGTGGGAGGCCTCTCTAAAGAATTGGGCTCCCAAGATGCTACCGAAAATGGGGCCATCCTATAGGTATTTTCCTAATCATATCGTTTTTATTACTTAAGAAAGCTACGAATTTTCATAGCAGTGATGTAAAACTACCCAAAGATACTCAAATAAAGCTTTTTATTTTTCTTTTTACTATTCATATTCGGTGAAGGGTCGCTCCCTATCACTTTGTTTTACACCCCTGCGCGCATTATTCCTAAGACGTGCAAATTTAGTATAATGTATGACCATGGGGACGCCCACATAACATATAACTAAAATCGTATGCGAAGATCATCTATAGCAATGAAGCACGCAAACGCAAATAGCGAAGGAACAACTTCTGAAGAAGCAACCTTCGCAACGTATACGAAGGTCTAGTCTCTATCGGAACAACCTTCGGAGTAAATACGAAGGAACAACCCTTGTAAGAGCTCCCTTCGAGTACACTAAAATACATGATATACGAAGGCATGACCTTCGAGCTATATCAGAATATCTTCGGCAGGGGTAAACTCTGATTTACAATATATGTGCATAATAGTGGCCAACACAAACCACAAAAAAGAAAGGAAAAAAACACATGCAAAGCACAAAACACAACGTAATAGATAGCATTAGTCTACGAACATATCATCCACAAAAACATAGAAATTGTTCCAAATCACCAGCTTTCCGATTGTTTAAAGACCCAAGATACAGAATTAAGAAGCAGAGGTACCATCCACAGGAGGACCTTGAGGCGGAGCTGGGGATGATGAGCCCGGTTGGACAGACACAGACACCTGGGGAACCTTTCCAGGCTTGATGGCGATGAGTTCACGATAGGAGGCCTTGGGATTCGATGATATCTTCTCCACAAAGGGAAATTCTGCACACCTGTAGTCCTGCACAGCCTTCTCAATCTTTGTGGCGACATCAGGGTCATAATCCGCACGTTCTTGTAAGTCCACCAATCCTTTATCACTGAGCTCTTTCAAGATCATAGCCCTCTCATCATCCCGATTGCATGAAATAACGGCCCCAATCAATTGGCCAAGCTCCTCGCTGTCCACCAAAGCCCTGCAGGCATAGGGGATCACCTCTGTGATCAACCCCGCATGCTCGGCTTCACCCCTCTGAACCTGCTCAGTTAACTCATTAATCATTACCTTCATCATATCAACATTAGCTCTCACTTCACCCAACTCCGACAGACTTTGAGCTAACTTAGACTTCGCATCTGCTAACTCCTCGACCCTTAATTTCAGCACAGCCTCACCATCCTTTATCTTTTCCCTCAGCACCTCCACCTGCTCCACTTTCCTCATTGCCTCTCTTGCTTTCGTATCAGCCTCTTTGACATCAGAACGAAGATCCATACATTCTTGTTTTTTCTTGTCCAGCTGCTCCTTCACTCTCCTTAACTCCGCAGCCCCCTCCTTCATGCGAACACTTGCAGCAGCGCCAATAGCTGAGTGTCTCTCACAATTCTTATCGAATGCCTTCACAAAACTTTCGTAGTCAAGTTCATCCCACCCTTCTCCCCCTTCAGACTCTGGATCTTCTGCACAAATAAAACACTAATATCAAGACCTGCACACACCTGTAGCACATTCAACGCTAACACCAAGAAAACAAATCTGTGTGTTCCTCAATGACGGATGGCCCCGTGGTTGACTTCTTTTTCTTTGTAACAAACCTTGGAGGAAGACCACTCTTCCTTTTTCCCCTCAAACGAGAAGCCACACCTCCCTCGGTCATCTCTGCAGTCCTCTTCAACGAACCAATAATTATAAGATCCTCATCTGATTGATCTTGATCATTTCCTCCCCTAGCAGCCCCCTCAGAGGTAGCAACCCCCTCCACACTGGGAGGAACGGGCTCCTCCACAACAGGAGGCCTGCTAGTAACCTCAGCCTCACCACCTAGCTGAGGAACTGCCTCCTGTGAAGGTGCACCAGTGGTCATCTGAGAATCGCCACCAACGCCAGCTGTACCTCTTCGAACAAAATTCTGGAAAGACATGTCTACAGGACAAATAACAACCATTTAATATCCACATCAAATATTCCAATTATGAAAATAGGTGCATGACACAACTTACCATCGAGAGCTTCCTCTCCAACTGGTAAAGAACTAACTATTCCGGCTCTGAACAGAACGTTTTCTGGATACACCCACACAGTAAAATGGTTTTCGCACAAACTCTTACACAACTGACTATCATCAACACCATCTGGTAACGGATCAATAGCCGTATTCTCAACAGCCAGGTTTTCCCTATCTATTAACATATCACACCCCGTTGGAAATAAACTTGAACTCACAAATACAAACTCCTTTTTCCAGTTCCTGATATCTACCCCCCCTCTTTCAAAGCAACCTACACCTTTTGCCCTATTAGCAATTGTAACCCACTCCCCAGCATCACAAGCAAAACGCCTAAATAAATCTACATTGGGTTCACCACCAAGGGCGCGACACATAATCTCAAAGGCCATAATCTTCGAGTGGCCTTGGGGATGCATCAGTGACACATG
>JAOEHQ010032291.1:0-13127 GCA_025447715.1 Asclepias incarnata | reverse complement strand
ATTTGTTTTTTTGTTTTGTTTTTGCTTTGTGACTAGTTATACAGGTTGCATGATATCAACAACACATTAGGACTTAGGTTATTTTTCATCCTAAACTACTAAATAATACCAGTGCTTCCAACCGGGTTGTAGCGCCAGTGGCTAAGGCGGTGTTGGTGGTGCTGGTGTAGGGGTGAGCACATAGACCCGTAACCAGAAGCCCGACCGAACCCGGCCCCTGGTGTATGAGGACAGGTGATGTATTTCTGTTTATTTAGTTGGAAAAGACGGTGATGATTTTATATTCATGATATCAACATTCTTGGATTTTCTTAATTATACGTAAGATGACATATTTTTAGTTATTGTATCGATTTTGGTATTTCTTAATAATTTATCTTCGTTTTGTAGAATTTAACGATGACACAATGAGACAATACAAAGAGTGTTACAGTGAAAACAGAGCTCGAAACAAATATTCAAAGTGATATTTGAATTTGTGATGCGTCTAGGGTTTAACTTTGATTTCGTTCATACCGTGCATCTTCAGCTGCGTCTTCAGCTAGCGATTCACGTTGATTATTAAGTGAATGCACATCATAATACCTAAATGCATCTTCACTAATAACTAGACTAATGTCATAACTACGTAAAAACTAGCTCTATCTAATGTGATTGTGATAAAACAAAATATATCTGATATATTCATATAACTTTCATTTTGCAGAATGATCATATTAGGAAAACCAAATAAAATGAAAAAGAGTTCATTTTTATTTATTTATTTATTATTTTTTTTTATATTGGCCCATGAAATTTATTCTGGTCTTTTACTTATCGGCAAAGTCAACAATATTACAGATTTACAGGTAGACCTTGCAAAATAATTACTTATTTATTTTACATAGAAGTTGTTCTTTTTATTTTGGGAGGTAACTAGCCAGAACTTAGAATAATGAAATGCAAAACTCATTTTCATTTGTATGCTAAAATTTTAAAATTTTAAAATTTATAAACATATTTACTAAAAATAAGTAATAGATATAATAGTAATTGATATAAATATAAAATAAATTGAAATATATATAATTTTGGTTCAGTTGGTTTTAATGGTTCGATTTTTGCAAATAAAACCGAAAACCAAAACCGAATCCAATGGATTTTTTTATCAATTCGGTTTTTGTCGGTTTTTTGGATTCTTTTTTTAGGTAAAAAAAAACAAAAAAAAATCCAAAAATAAGAAGATGTTTTTTCTTTTAACGGCCAACTAAACGCTTTATTGCCTGAACTCTGTCCGGGGTAACCCGATGGCTAAAGGCTACCGCCAGCTGGACCAATCCAGCCAGACAAAGCCAATGAACCTTAGTCCTACGATCCCGAAAAAACCCATCAACCCGCCTGTCCATAGGCACAATGACGAATTAATGATAAAATCCGATGCTTACTAAGACTTAAACCTGAGTCACCCCAAGCCAAACTCCTCGTTACAAAACTCTCATGCCAATTTTTCTATGAAGGGATTGGCCAAAAATAAGAACCTAATGGCATGAAATAAAACTTGTACTAAAAAGGTAAAATTGCCAAATAGTGAATACTTGAGGGATGATCTTGTAACTTACTTTGAAAAAATAAAAGGAACAAACTTCCAAATCACATGCATTTGCAGCAGGCTTGAGGCCCAGATTTTACTGATATCTCTCTCACTCAATCACTCACAAAAGCCAAACATAATCTTGTAGTGTACTTCTCATCACTCATCACTTTTTCAAACACATGAAACCTCACTTATTATTAAATGAAACTAATAACTCTGCACTAAAACAGATAAACAATTGAGAAAGATCAAAAGGGTATTCTTTATATTTTTAATATATATATATATATATTTTTTCAGGTGGGCAGCCATGGATGTATCTTTACAAGTTCATAATAATACACCATCTTTGTGTAGTGGAAAAACAATTGTCAGAGACAGAACCCAAGTTGTAAAGATTAAACCTTTTATTGTGTCCCATACTTCAACAAGAACAAACTTGTTTTCACAGGTAACAAAGATCAACCTTTTTCATTATTTGGGATTTTATTTATCATTTATTGTTATGTAGCTTTGATTCACTTTAAATGTTGTGTTGTTTTTCTATTTTTATTTTGAAAGTTGTTTTTAAATGAAATGTAATTGGATTTGCACATTTGTGGAACAAATTTGGTTGATTTTAAGTATTGTTTGTTTTCGGGTTTTTCGGTTTTTGGTTTTTTAAATTGGGATCATTCTTGATGTTTATATGATATAATGTCCCAAAAGTTAATGTCCACTTTCAGAATGCTTGTAGTTTTAGAAAGGGCAATCATTACACTCTGTAATCTGCTCAATAAAATGTTATCATCATCATTTAACTACACATTTTTTTGGGGATTACCTAAAGTATGTATGTATGTATGTATGTATGTATGTATGTATGTATGTATGTATGTATGTATGTATATATAGATTTTGAGGGATTATAGTTTTTAATGATAATTATGTGTAGTTTACACAATCTTGTTCGTGGTACAAATATTCTGCAATTGCTGGATTCTCGCGTCAAATCATTGCAAGTTCAGGTTAGTTGCTGACCTTTCTAGATAGTAGATAATGAACATTTATTGAAGTTTAACTATTTAACTTCGTTGAGAATTGATTTGGGTGTTTGAATGTTCTTTGCTTATTGAGATTGTGACTCACCCCTTACAATGGTGCTAATGGCAAAATTTTGATTATATATTTTTCAAGTAAAAGATAAAATGTGGGGACAGTAAATGGTATATAATCAATTTCACTGTATCTTTGAAAATGTGTAAAACCATCTCCAAGATGGCCTAGTGGTAAGGCGTCCTGAAGGTCTTAGAAGAGACCCGGGTTCGAACATCACTGGGTAAACATCTTGGGATGGCCAGGGAAAAAGTCTAAGAAAGGCAAAGAGAATACTAGTTAGGCTGCGTATATGAGAGCCAGGGGATCGTCTTTCCCGGGTAATCTCAATAGTGATCCCTCTCTGTTTTACCTTGAATACGTGTAGGATTCTTAATTACTAAGAGTATAATCTGAGTACACCGAAGTCACAATAATCTGATAATCACTTTTAAGAAGAAGCACATTCAAACACACCCCCCACCCTAATTCTTTTTAAGTTCATTGGTAATTGTATATGTTGTAGACTTTTCAAGAAAGAGACGATATAAGGTGTCCACACCAAGAGCAAATGACTCCGCACCAAAGGGATTTAAGCCCAAACAAAGCAATCCAAAAAGAGATCAAAAGGCAGTTGAAGGGAAAGAAGTTCTGAATCCTTCTTTTTCTACAGAGGTTGTGAGTCCCTCAAAAAAGGAAAGTAAAATCCAAGTAAAAATTGATAAAGCTCCTGAGTGCAGTGAAAGGGCAGAAAAGGTAAAAATTGATAATACAGATGAAGCAAGTTTATCGGGTTTACAAAAGGATAGTCAAAATGAAACTTTAAGCAGTGAAAATGAAGATGACGAGGAGGCTTCACGAATATTAAAGTTACAAACGGAAGCACGTTTACTTAAACAGCAGATAGAAGAGGAGTTGCGTAAGAAACAGATGGAAGAGGAGCTGCGTAAGAAGCAGATGGAAGAAGAGCTGCGTAAGAAGGAACTGGAAGCTAATTTAAAACTTCAAGAACTCAAAAAGCTTGCTAACGAGACTCTTGTTAATGGTGGAAAAATATTTTATTATCCTAAGATCGTGACACCCGATCAAGATATAGAAATATTTTTTAACAGAACTGTTTCAAGTTTATGTGATGAGCCGGAGATCTTGATAATGGGAGCTTTTAATGATTGGCGATATAAATCTTTCTCTGTAAAGTTAACCAAGACAAATTTTGGTTTGGATTGGTGGTCTTGCCGAGTCCATGTTCCAAAAGAAGCATACAAGATGGATTTTGTGTTTTTTAACGGGGAAGATGTTTATGAAAACAATGATATGAAGGATTTTTGTATACTTGTAGAGGGTGGAATGGATGTGTTTGAATTTGAAGAGCTATTACTTGAGGAAAAACGAAGAGAACTTGAAAGACTTGCAAAAGTACAGCTTGAGAGAGAGAAACAGCAGGAAGAACAAAAACGGATTGAAGCAGAAAAGGCATCCAGTGAAGCAGATAGAGCTCAGGCTCAAGGTGAAGCCGAGCGAAGAAGGGGAATACTTGAAGAACTTTTGGTAAAGGCGAGGAAGTTTGATGAAAATGTTTGGTACATAGAGCCTAGTGAGTTTAAATGGGAAGATAAGGTTAAGTTATATTATAATAAGAGTGTGGGTCCACTTGCGAATGCTAAAGATTTGTGGATTCTTGGAGGTTATAATAATTGGAGAGATGGTCTGTCTATTGTTGAAAAGCTTGAGAAGTTTGAGAGGAAAGATGGCGGCGATTGGTGGTATGCTGATGGTATGCAACTGTATCTGCATGTTTTATGTATCTATTGGTGGTAATTATGACTCATTTATTCATAAATGGGTCGATTAGGGCTATGTTTATCCCTATTGAGTGAAACGACAAAAATAAAAAAACAAATAGCATTAAAACATACAAGCAACGGGCCGAATGAGTTGTTATGCTCCATTTCCCTTTTCCTCTAGTTCAATGCATATTAAGACATTTTTTTTTCGGAAAAATTTTCACGTTCAAGCTTTAAGTTTGCTTATCATCACCACCGTTTAGGTAAATAAGTTAAAATTATTGAACTGGGTCTACATGATGAGATTCCATTGTTTATACTTATTGAAAGCTATATTAATAGGGTTTAGGGTCTCAGAATGTAACGAATTATACACGAATATTTATGTTGTGTAATAAACTACTCGGGTGTGCATTTTATGTAATGAACTTCAAATCCCGGTTATTGGATGTACCTGACCAACCAAAAACTTACAAACTGACAACGTGGCATTGGACATGGCAACTTATATGGTTGCCACATATACCCGGGTACATCCAATAATCGGGATTTGAAAGTTCATTACATACAATTAACACCCGAGTAGTTCATTACAAAACATAAACATTCGTGTATAGTTCATTACATTATGAGACCCCAAACATTAATAATAAAAAATAGTCAAATATAATCCTTGAATTGTGTGATTTTAATACTAAGGAAGAATAAATAGGTACTATAGTGTACTTCTAAGGATGTTTACAAGAGGTTTGATTGTGTATATGGGCTAGTAACTGACTGCTACTCTTGTACCTTTTTCTAACTGGAGACAATCTTTGATTTCATATAGTTGTTGTCCCCAATCGTTCACTAGTCTTGGATTGGGTTTTTGCTGACGGTCCACCTCAGCGTGCCACCATGTATGATAACAATGATCGTAAAGATTTCCATGCGATTGTCCCCATAACCATTCCTCATGATCTCTTTTGGGCCGAGGAAGAACATGAGATTTACAAGAAACTTCAAGCTGAAAGAAGGATAAGAGAAGAAGAAATACGTGCTAAGGTTACACAGTTATATGCATCTTTTTATTTTAACTGTAAAGTTAATCAATAATTATTCTTTGTGTGTCATTACTCATTTCATTTATAGGCTGAAAAAACAGCACGCTTGAAAGCAGAAGCAAAAGAAAGAACTATGAAAACATTTTTACTGTCACAAAAGGACATAGTTTACACCGACCCTCTTGATGTCCAAGCAGGAGGCGTTGTGACGGTTTTCTACAATCCTACAAACACGGTGCTAAACGGGAAGCCTGAAGTATGGTTTCGATGTTCTTTTAACCGTTGGACACACCGCATGGGCCTTTTGCCACCTCAAAAAATGTTGCCTGCAGATAATGCAACACATGTCAAAACGTCAGGTAAGCAACTTCGATCAAATTTCTATGTTTATAACCAAGTTTTTTAGGCCTGAAAAAACCATTAAGTTCCTAGATTAATAATGTTAGTGACCATCTGTAAATTTTTTTGAATCAAGTTAATCCGATTACCCCATGACGTAGCAGTTAATGTGTTTGTAAATTTGACCATGTTGACTTATGCTGGGCATGAAAACTGGTTGTATTATGTAATTACTTTAAGTTGAAAATTTTGGAAATTTGACAGCGTTTTTGGGTCACAAAAAGTTGGTTTCCCATAATAGAAATTTTACCAAAGTTACCTTTTTATGCAATTTGCCTTTTTTGAATTGCAAAATAGATGCAGTAATTGGTTGATTGGATAATCGCTTTACCTTAAGGTAAACTGTGTTTTCTTCATTGTGGAAGTATTGTCGAATTAATTATACTTAAAATTTTGAAAAAGGGGTTGGTGGGTTTACAAATCATACTCCGTATATCATTTTGGATTTATCATTTTTGATTTGGAGCAAATTTTCAATTACCTAGGATTTTTTATTTGCTCGCAGTTAGGGTCCCACTAGATGCGTATGTGATGGACTTTGTATTCTCTGAGAAGGAAACTGATGATGGTGTTTTTGACAATAAAAATGGGATGGATTACCATATACCCGTGTTCGGAGCAATTACAAAGGAACCCCCATTGCATATTGTACATATTTCTGTTGAAATGGCTCCCATTGCAAAGGTGACCTTTATGTTTCATTTTACTAATCGATTTACTTCCCGCAAACTATAATAATACCAATTAAAAAGCTTTACTGATGCCAATGTACTTTAAAACTTGATTGTTTTGGTACTTTGACCAGAAGATCATTACTAAAACCAAGAATTATTTTCATCTTTTTGTTCGCTTTTCCAGGTGGGAGGCCTTGGTGATGTGGTGACTAGTCTATCTCGTGCTGTTCAGGATTTAAACCACAATGTCGATATCATTCTTCCAAAGTATGATATCTTGAATCTAAGCAATGTAAGCTTCATTGCTGTTTTTTTGGTCGTCTTACGTATTTTATTGATAATTGTGATCTTTGAAGAAATGTTTTATTATGCACTTATTTTTAAGCTATAAGGTGAGCTCACTACAAATAACATATCTGAGGTTGTGAGTCAAATCCTTGGTAGGTATTTGGTGCAAATTGTTTAATCTGGTTGCATGAACTATACACTTAAAATAATAACCCAGTGCTCCTTTAATAAAGCAACGACACCCAGTCCTGCCATCAGCGGGGTATTTGAAATATTTGAGTAAACCATGGCTTATTGACAACTTTTGACCTATTTGTTTGTTTCGGTTAAGCTTATAGTCTTTAAATATTTGACCTGTTGGAGATAAACAAATAAAATCGAACCAAAGTTCGGTAAATGGCGAGGATTCCCTTCTTTACTGGAAAAGTAAATTTAAAAAAAAAAACCCCAATCATATTGAGCACTTTTTTTCTTCGCAAATTACTCATTTTTACCCAGTGTAGTGTTTTTCATTGTTAAATTATGAAGAATGATGGAATTGCTTAGGAATTCGATAATGTTTTCCTTTTGTGTGTTTCAATGTGAGTTTTGTCTTTTGTCATATGTTTTAGAGACCTACATGACTATGAGGCATACTTATTTGCCTTACCATTTTCTGTTTCTCTTTTTGCTGTAGGTGAAGGACTTTGGTTTCCATAAGAGTTACTCATGGGGTGGGACTGAAATAAAAGTTTGGTTTGGGAAAGTTGAAGGACTTTCTGTTTACTTTCTAGAGCCCCAAAACGGGTAATTATATGATACTCTTAGTCCGTCATCAAAATCTGTTATTCTGCCTAATTTTGCTGATCGTAAATATACAACTTGATCCAAAATATGAATCTTTTATTTATATCTATCAGACTCTTTTGGAAAGGATGCATTTATGGATGCAACAACGATGGCGAAAGATTTGGTTTTTTCTGTCATGCTGCTCTTGAATTTCTTCTTCAAAGTGGATCTCATCCTGTAAGCTTCATTATACTTTCTTAATAGTTATTAAATATCTGAGTGCTATGAAACTTCTGATGATATAAGAAATAAATAGATCAAAAAATGACATCATCATCATCATCGTCATCATGGTCAACAGTACCCAATCCCGCCATGAGCGGGGTATGGGGGAGGTGAGATGTAGACAGTCTTACTCCTACCCGAGAGTAGAAAGACTGCTTCCCGAAGGACCTCCGGCCAGAGCGTGTGAGAGTAAACAAATCAAATGATATTTTCTTAAAAGAATGTAGACACGAAATATGGAAATAAAAATCATTCATATTATATCAAAGTAGGGATTAAATACCCAAGTTAATGTATCCTTCGGATAATCAGTTTTGTTGCAGCGGTATGAAACTCATTATATAGCCCTAACCATTCTTGCTAACTGTATTACGTAATTTTCATTCTTTCCAAACCTTCTTGACTTATAACTTGTGTTTATATTTTGATTATTGTGCTTCATAACTCGTATATTTGTATAGTTTTATAAGGAATGTCTTGCTTTTTAATTTACTGCAGGATGTTATTCATTGTCATGACTGGTCTAGTGCACCCGTTGCATGGCTGTTTAAGGATGAGTATATGCATTATGGTCTGAGTAAAGCACGAATTGTCTTCACCATTCATAATCTTGAATTTGGGGCTAAGTTGATTGGGAAGGCAATGGCCTATGCCGACAAGGCTACTACAGTAAATCCTTATGATGCTCCATAAGTTATTCTCTTTAGTCAATTGTTCGTATTATAAGTAAATGTATGTGATAAGATGGCAAGTAGTTACCAAATGTATAGTTTAAGTTAATTCAATACAATTTCACAGTAGCACATGTCCTGTCAAATGCTTGACGTACATCAATCCATCATCTGAAATTCTTCATGCAGGTATCTCCGACTTACTCAAAAGAGGTTGCTGGAAATCCTGTGATTGCTCCTCATTTGTACAAGTTTCATGGAATACTTAATGGCATTGACCCAGATATATGGGACCCATATAATGATAAGTTACTTCCTGTAAGTGGTTTGCAATCTGAATTATATATCTGTGTATCTCGTTATATAAATAGAGCATCCATTAAATTCGAGTCAGGTAGCATTTCATGTACTTTTTTGTCCTTCACTATTGATGTTATTGATTTTAGCTTCTAAACTTTTGCATTTTATATTGGATTTTATCGGAGTGATTATTGTGAGTTGAAGATTAAATAAAAACAGATGATTGGATACTTAAATTGTCTCGGGTCAACCCAAATGAGTCAAAACCTTTCAGTTTGACCTGTTACCGAATCCTCCCAACCCATAATTTTTGCAATCTCTAGTTTATACTAATCCATATGTTATATGTAATTTTAGGTGAGTTACACTTCAGAAAATGTGGTGGAAGGCAAAAAGGCTGCCAAGGAAGCCTTGCAACAGAGTCTTGGTCTAAAACGAGCTGATCTACCCTTGGTTGGAATCATCACTCGTTTGACTCATCAAAAAGGAATTCACCTTATTAAGCATGCCATTTGGCGGGCCCTGGACCGTGGCGGTCAGGTTGTGTTGCTCGGCTCGGCTCCTGATCCTCGAATCCAAAATGATTTTGTTAATTTGGCAAGTCAACTACATTCTACACATAATGACCGGGCACGACTATGTTTGACCTATGATGAACCTCTATCTCACTTGGTATACTTATTGAACTTCTAATTCACCACTTTGTTTTATGTATCCTGATTTATTGACCTACTTTAGTATATTGTTATAGATATATGCTGGTGCAGATTTCATCTTAGTCCCTTCAATATTCGAGCCTTGTGGGCTAACTCAACTCACAGCAATGAGATACGGTTCGATACCAATTGTGCGCAAAACTGGAGGTATTGGTTATATATGTACAGTTTGACTTTTTTGGTCAAACTAATTAAAGATTTATTATATTTTTGTTACTTATTATTATGTTAGAAATAATAGAAACTAGTAAGTTCATTATTTAGAAAATGGGTTATTGACTTTAAAACTTATGTACTTTGCTTTTCATTGTAAACTAACGCTCTTGTGTAAGTGTTGAATAAAAACTGTATGGTTTTCGTTAATTATTAAGTTTGGAGAAACTATTGAAATGTAAATGAAAATGACATTGTCCTTAGCAATTGTGTTTAGAATTCACTTATTCTTACAGGGGGTTGTCTTTCTTTTCGGCTTTTTCATTCATCATGACATACCGAATACAATGGTTTTAAAACCCATGAAATTGTTTGACTATTCATTAGAAGTCTAGAATATCCTTAAATTATGACGAAATTAAGGAATCTAGTGGACCTGATTAATCGTCGTAACTATAAAAAATTATTACAGCTGACGTAGAAGTAACTTTAACATGAAAACTTTCTACCAATATACATTTTCATCACTTTTCGAGTATGAAAAGTAGTTCGTTTGACCCTAAAAGTCAACACATTCTAATAATTATACCTTTATAACTGTGTTTTCAGGACTCTTTGATACTGTATTTGATGTTGAACATGATAAAGAAAGAGCGCAATCACAAGGGCTTGTACCAAATGGATTTAATTTTGAAGGAGCCGATGCTGCTGGTGTTGATTATGCCGTCAACAGGTAGTACATTACTCTGTTGAAATTGATTATCTAATTATTGTGATGTGAAGTTACAATAATCAGTTTTTAATATTTGGATTAGCATATTATGTTCGACTACATAGGAATCATAATCAGTTTCATACCAGCTGCAACAATTTTGTGTGCGTACTACTAATATACGAGTATAAAAATAATAAAATTACATATCTGTGCTTTTAATCCACCTTCAGGAGACCTTACAAACAGCAATAAGAATTTTCACGGAAACAGAAACGTTCTTTTTGGTCAATTTTAATTGTTGAATTCTCGAATAATCATAATCTGCCAAACACCCAACATTTGATTACTTGAAGATAACAACTTCAAACAAAATATTTTATCGCAGCTGATTCTTCACTATACCGTAATTAATTGCTAATAAAATACACATCCAAACATTTCCAAATGGTTTATTGTTATACTAGATTGCTTACTCATGTATAGTACAGTTTTAATGTTCATTATTTTTTTCCTTCCTTTTTCCACAGGGCGATTTCTGCATGGTATGAAAGTCGGGAGTGGTTCAATTCGTTATGCAAACAGGTGATGGAGCAAGATTGGTCATGGAATCGACCGGCTCTTGATTACCTTGAGCTCTACCATGCGGCTCGAAAATGAAGGAATTGACAACTTGAAGAAAATCAAGGTTTTATTAGTTTAAATTGCAGCCAGCCATAGAATAATTTGTACAGGTCTACATTATCTTTTTCGTTAATTGAGTTTTAATGTGGAAAATGGATGGAAATACATGTAAAGCTTGTTTTTACCATTAAATAAAGTGGTTTACTTTTTTATCTACATATTACAGTATATTTTTACTTCCTTCTAATAGATCAGCAAGGATTGTAACAGTTGGGAATTAAACTTGGGTAGCTTTTTTGTAGTGCTACTTCTCACATGTATGATGTATCCTAGTAATCAGGATTTCATTATAATTTTTTTTTTTTAACGGCTAATTTGTATCACTAGAGTATCATCGTGCCACCAGTGGTACCACCCGATCATATTCTAACTAGCCGTGCACAAAAATCGGGCCGACCCGAACCGGGTTTGACCACCCAAATAGAAACCGGGTTTGACCAAAACCTGAACCGGTTTCAAACCGGTTTTTGGACCAAAAAACCCAATCCACCCAACCCGATTAGGACCGGATTATAACCGGTTTTTGGGAACCAGGTTCAAAACCGGTTTTTTTAAAAAATAAATTTTTTTTCCACCAAAGCTTGGGCACTTGGTACATCATAACAATTCAAAAACTATATTTTAAGAAAATGATTGTTGTCTTCCTGGAGCTATTTTATCTTTAAAAGAATAATTCTAAACTTCAAACCGTCACGTTATTTAAAAAGATATATACCTTTTTTGTTTCTAAGTCCATTTAAAACTAGTTTAATACCCGGTCGGTGACCGGGTATAAAATAACAAAGTTGTCCTTCGAGTTTATGAAACATATTTTACACTTTCTTATGAAATATAAACCAAATAATAATATACCTAGACAAGTTTAAGTATAATAACTTCAACATCTATATGACTATATCTATCTATACTGTAGTATAGAATAGGGTTGTCAATATTCGATCCAACTCAAAACCCGACCTAAAACCGTCATGAAAAAAATGAGGTTTGGGTTGGTTATTTTCGATCTGCTAACCCGTAAACCCACTAACCCGATTTTTTTCAGGTCCGGTCCGGATTGGCTTATTGAGTTGCCAGGTCAATCCACCAACGCAAATAATCTAATTAATACCGACCATTTGACCTACTTGACCCAAAACCAACCCATTTGACATGCCAACCCGTTAACTAATTTGACCCAAAAATAACCCATTTGACCTACTTGATCAAAACCAACCAACTTGAAAGCATTAACATTAAACTTTTTTGACCCAAAACCAACCTATTTCACTTGTCAACCTGCCAACACGCCAAGGCATGTATTAATCCGGTTAACTCGGTCAGTCGGGTCGATTTGAAATTTCTAACATGAAACTTTTAATGGGTTGGGTTAGGGTCAGAGATTTTCAACCCGTCAACTCGACCCGGATCGACCTGATTGACAGCCCTACTATAAAGCATATAGGTTAGTCTTAATTTTTAAATCTTTAAGTGTAGCCATTTTACCATATTATCCCTCTACCTTTCTATTTTTATATTTATATTATTTCTGTACATCTATTTTACTTAACCATTTCTACTTTTAAATATTCCACCAACAAATAACTATCTAGATCCAAAACTAACGATCGACGAAGTTGGTCACAACCAACATGAAGCTTCCTTCCTTTGCTTAATATATTTAAAAGGTGTTAATTCACATATTAAATGACACAAATCGTATTACTAAAAATAATGTGACCGCAATCAATTTTTTTATCTAAGAAATTCTATATGTTTAAACCTATTATCCATAAATAATGAATTTTTTTTTTATTATTATTACCGTTTTCACGATAATGAAAGTAAAGGTTATGTAGCTAATTTGGTAAAGTAAGATTTATATTAAATAATAAATATATTGAAATATAAACATGTTCTTGGCATATTTATTTTTTTAAATAACATGTATTTATTAATGTAAGAATGGAGAAAATTTGTGCCGGTCATAATTTTTTTTCTTTCCTTTGTAAAAATTAAAGAGGCAA